>CAKAOH010025786.1:0-37388 GCA_916701665.1 Sebastiscus tertius | reverse complement strand
AAGCAGTTGCCAGTCAGCTGTGTGACTTCCTACAGAACAATCATTTATTTGAAGATTATCAATCAGGATTTAGAGTGCACCATAGCACAGAGACAGCACTAGTGAAAATTACAAATGACCTCCTAATGGCATCGGACAAAGGACTGGTCTCTGTACTTGTCTTGCTAGATCTTAGTGCTGCTTTCAACACCATTGACCATCACATCCTTTTACAAAGACTGGAACATTTAATTGGCATTAAAGGAACTGCACTAAGTTGGTTTAAGTCCTATTTATCAGATCGATCTCAGTTTGTCCATATCAACGACGAGTCCTCCATGCACGCCAATGTAGGGACCTGCCATTTCTGGTGGCAGAGACAATGAACTGTGTTCTCAGGATCCTTGAGTACCCAGCCAATGGCTGGTGACCAGTGACCTCATAAACTCAGTAACATGATCCTTCCCACTGGACTCAGCTCAGCTGCCATTGGCTACTGTAGCATTTCACACCTAGGTGTGAAAATCACCCAGAACAAAACAAGAGGAATGTCTTTGTTCCTCCTTTTTTTCCTCTTTCCACTCTTTCCTCACATCTCTCCTGACCTGCGAGAGGTGCTGGCTGCTCTCAAGACCGGAAGCAGCTCTGCTCTCTCCCCACTCTTCCTGCTCTCCAGACCGGAAGCAGCTCTACTCTCTGATCAATGGCCTGTTAGGAAACAGCCATTTCACCACAAGGAACCAAAGGCAGATGACGCGAGAGCCTGCCTTTGACCAACTAACTTCAAAGACAACATCTTTGATTTGGAACCACAACTTCAACACATGGAATTACAAACCCTGTTCTTCCATGGATCGGTAACGTACTGGGCTTACCTGAGCATTAGCACATGGCTGAGCAAGACTGTTCAACATTGATTTCTTATCTGTATTAATATGTTTGATGTTATTCATTGAGTTTGACTGTTTTGATATTAATTGTAGTTATTTGTATTTGGGTATCTGGCTTCGCCACATCTGATGTGTGTTGGCATTGCCCTGGCCTCCAGCACCACCGTAAGGAATCTGGGAGTTATCTTCGATCAGGACATGTCCTTTAACTCTCACATAAAACAAACCTCAAGGACTGCCTTCTTTCATCTATGTAACATTGCAAAGATCAGGCACATCCTGTGTCAAAATGATGCAGAAAAATTAGTCCATGCTTTTGTTACCTCTAGACTCAATTACTGCAATTCCTTATTATCAGGCTGCTCCAATAAGACTCTCCAGTTGATCCAGAATGCTGCAGCACGTGTACTGACAAGAACTAGAAAAAGAGATCATATTACTCCTGTATTAGCTTCTCTGTACTGGCTGCCTGTAAAAACCAGAATAGATTTTAAAATAGTCCTCCTCACCTACAAAGTGCTAAACGGTCAGGCCCCATCATATCTTAAAGAGCTCATAGTACCCTACTACCCCACTAGAGCACTGCGCTCACAGAATGCAGGGTTACTTGAGGTTCCTAGAGTCTCCAAAAGTAGAATGGGAGCCAGAGCCTTCAGCTATCAAGCTCCTCTTCTCTGGAACCAGCTCCCAGTTTCAGTCCGGGAGGCAGACACTGTCTCTACATTTAAGAGTAAGTTAAAGACTTTCCTCTTTGATAACGCTTATACTTAAGCTGCTATAGGCCTAGACTGCCGGGGGACTTCCTACACACTGAGCTCCCCTCTCCTTCTGTATTTACTCATGTCCCATGTCCATGTTGTTACTAACTTCATTCCTTCCCGGGAGTCCTTGTGCCTCCTTGTTTCGCAGCTAACCGTGAAGCGGGGTCACACCTGGAGCGGGGCCATACCTGGAGCGGGATTACACCGGGAGCGAGGTTCTACCTGGATCAGGGGTACACTTGGAGCGGGATTTCACCTGGATCAGGATGTCTCTGGTGTTGCGGCTGCATCTGCCACCGCGTCCGGTACCATCATTAACTAACTATGTCTGTACGAGGGACTACCAATGCCAACGAGGGATTACCAACACTTAGTGACAAAGTGGCAGCCTGGAGAATAACACTTCTCGGTCACTGCCAAAGACATCTCGATCACCCAGCAAGCATGCTGATGCTGCGGGAACCAACGCACGGGCATCGATCACAGGGACGTCCCACACCAATATACATGGACGTACTGAGGAGAGATGCTGGACAGTGCTGGCGAGCTAGCCAGATGTCTGGTGGACTGAGACAGCTGGAAGCTCCACTTGAAAGCACGTCTGAGGACGACCCAATGACATTAATTCCGATAGTTGTGTTATCACTCTTTCCATCCACCACTATTGGCTTTGTGTTATCAGTCCTACTTGTATTAGCTATTACAGCTGCTAGGCTAATATTGTGGCTGCTTCTCTCTCTCTCTTTCCCTCTCTCTCTCACTCTCTCTCTATCTCTCTATCTATCTATCCCCCCCCAGCCGGTCTCGGCAGATGGCTGCCCGCCCTGCGCCCGGTTCTGCTCCAGGTTTCTTCCCTGTATTAGGGGAGTTTTTCCTGGCCCCAGTGCGCTTGGTGGATACTGTTGGGTCTCTAAACTATGGTGTACGGTCATTGACCTGCTCTATACATAAAGCGTCTTGAGATAACTTCTGTTGTGATTTGACGCTATACAATAATAAATTGATTTGATTTGACTATAAACATTGGTGATACAGACATTATTGCTACGAATAGTTGAAGATATCATGAAGGATGTGGAATTGGATTCATGTATTCTAACTACTGGCAATGTGGGAGTTCTACATGTGAAATTTTACCAACTAACTGGAGTGGTTGTTGTTATTTGGTAAAGTTAAAAATACATAATATTGTCATGTTGGGAGGGGAGGAGTTGAACTCAGAACAAAGCGAGAGTTAGCTCAGTTTCACACCATGCAGTCATATCATTGGTGCATTTCTCTGGGTGAAAAATGGGGCCTTGGTATTTTTCCATGGTATGGTGTAACATTTCTGACAGATCACATTGATAACATAACATATATATGGTCAATGTTCGCAAATGAAACTATTAGAGGTTTTGAGATGTTATCAAGTAATGATAAATCACACAGACTTACTTTACTTAAACATGAAATGGCACTGGATTTCATTATGGCCAGAACTGGAGGACTCAGCGTAACTTTAAATTTGACAGGTGAAGCATGTGTAACACTTATTCCTGATAATTCAGATAACATTACAAGTGTAATAACTGCTCTGGAAAAAAAATAAGAGATGCATTTGGACCATCTGACTCAGCAGGATACAGTTGCAATGCATGGTTACATGACAAATTAGGACCATGGGGTGCAGTATTAGTACAAGTGTTGATTCCACTACTGACTGCATTTGGTGTTATTCTTTGTTTCTGTACCTTAACCTGTATGAGAGCATTGCTATACAGATGGATTGGGAATGTAGTAGGTGGGCAAATACAACAGTATGTGCAATTAAAGCCAAGTAATGACGATTTTGACTTGTATCCAATGACGGGCTCCATCCCACCATATTATAACAATGATGAGGTTGTTTGACTTTATCTTTCTATAAGAATATATATATTTTTTCCTTGTTGTTTGATTAATATTTATGTGTTAGAGTTGACGTTGATCTATATGTATGACAGACAGGACAATGTGAGATATACGACTGTAAGCATTCATGCAAGGTTATAAATGTCACCAAACGGAGAGACTCAGGGCTCTCAGCCCTAAACATTCGATGTTGATGGTTGTTTGCCCACTTGCAAGTGTTTATTAAAACTCTAAAAGACGCTCTCTTGATTTTCGAGTCCTTTTTCACAGAAATTGCCTCCACAGACTCTTTAAAGCAACAGCAGGAACAAAACAGCGGATCCATAAGACAAGCTGCATAAAATGAAGTAGATAGAGCCATGATTGGCGTATTGAAACGACGGGACACAGACACGTATAAAGAAGGCCAAAAAAGATGCAAGTATTCTCCAATGCTACCTGTCTATGGTGAGACAGGGTGAGCGTGAAAAGGGTGCATTGACCTTATTACCTGGAAGTGATGATACGACTGGCTCAAATCTCGGTGTTACACACAGAGTTGATGATGTTAGTTCTAAAATGGATCCAATATTAGAAGAAGTTTTAAAACATATAACCAAAAGAAACATGAAAAATGCTGAGTATACATTGGAAGCAATGACCCGGTAGAGAGAATAGGGGTACACTTCATGTCAAACTAATTTTGACAGGTGTGACTAATCTGGGTCCAATCACAGGCTGCCACGTCATACCGTAAACCACGCAAAGCATAATGTTTGTAAAACAACTGTAAATACTTTACTTACTTACAGAGTCAATCGACCAATCATGTATGAGATTTTCCTACGAGAAGAACACCTCAAATCCAGCCGTGTATTGGAGAGGTTTACAGGTCTGCGATATATCTGATGAGGAGGAAGATACATCTACAGCAGAGCGGGTCCCAATAAAGGATAACGTTATCCGTGAAGTACGTTGAGAAGAAGGAAACATCATAATACATGCCACAGAAGACGGGGACCCTTCTTGTCAAAATATCTGTCCGGAAAAGAGGAACAAATCCTGTGCTGTAAACGAGGGAAATCCCTCGTTAAATCCTGAAGTTCCATCCGGTGAAAACAGTATAAGAAATCCCAAACCATCAACGGAGGAACTTGAAGGTAAATAATGAAAATTAAATAAAGGAATTTACTAAAGGCATTACGTCTGTTCCGTCCTCCCGCCGGATGTTTGAATGAGCGTAGTTATGCCGGCTCCGGATATGACGTACTCCTATCGGTTCATTCTTGAAATACTGCGCCCCTTATGGGCTGGAGTGGTATGTATTTTAGTATTTTGTGATTTTATAAAAAAGTCTTTGAAAAAAGCCCTGAAAAAAACCCTGATAGGAGACCCTATCTAGAGACCTTATTTATAGGCTATATTAATATATTTACTAATAATATATACTCTTCTTTCTTTCTGATTTTTATAACAGAGGTAGTTCCAGTGTCTGAACCTGAACCCGAACCTGCATTACGTGTTAGGAGAGCTGCAGGTGATTTTTATTATATGTTTTTCTTCTGTTATTATTGTTTATAGGTTATATTTATATATTTAATTTATATTAATCTATTTTACAACAGAAGCAGTACGAAGACGTTATCGGAGATAGTCGATGACCCTTCAACAGCAATGGAGGATGGCCGGAGCCCGCCACAACGCCCGGGAGCAGTTATACCTTCGAGGAATCGTTGATATGTCTAATGCAGGGATCCAGGGAATTCTTTCCGTAGCTCAAAACATGTAAGGTGTGACATTTTTTAATATGTGACAAAAAAAACAAAAAGAAAAAAAAACAAAAAGAAGAAGAATGTCTGACCCCCACAGTATTCCGAATACATTGCATGAAGCTATAGAAGAATTAAATTGAGACTCTGCCCAAAGAGGTATAATTCCGCTGGTATTGCATGAAGCTATAGAAGAATTAAATCGAAACTCTGACCAGCGTGGTATAATTCCGGTGGAGCATAACCCTAACCCAGACCTACTCCAACCAATAGAAGAAGCTCTCCATCACGTTCGTCAAAATTTTCAAAGTGATCAGTCTGAACCTTCATTAGAGTCTTTAGTTTCTCATGATCCTGTCCAGTCAGATCCTCAAAATCAGAGTGAAACCGTAACTCAGTGTGAGCGTTTTAACAATCTGGAAATAAGACTCGTCTTTAACGTTCCTTCCCTCGGAAATGTACCTGATCTTGCTGAATTTTATTTAGACGTAGTGCAAAACCTTACAGATCTAGCTGAGAGAGTCAGACCCGAGGTTAGACATAACGACCTCATACAGCTCGAGATAATAGGTGAAAATGTGCGAGATCACATCATCCTTAAATATGATGAGCAGGATGACAACATAGTGTCGGCTTTTGAAGGTTTGTTAGCCAGGTTGATACAATCTAACGGTCAAATCAATGAAGGCTCCCAGCTAGAATTAATCATTCAAGTGATGCGAAACCCTCGAGGCGGTGGTAGACGAAAGCAGCATAAACTGTTAGATAACGAAATCATAAACCTGAAACGACCCCATAAACCTGAAACAACCCCATCTGTACGTGGTAAACAATGAAAATGACCGTCTCTGCTTCGCCATCAACTTGGCTCATTTCACCAATCCCAATTTCAACGATAGTCAAGCCCGGGAATGAGGCAGAGAGTTGCAACGTTTGGCAGGTCTGAATGATCAGACGGAAGTCACCCTGAGTGACATAGGTAGATTTGAACAGATACTGAATCGTAAAATTGTGGTGTATTGCCAGCGGTCTGAGGACCGAACTCTTACCTGTTGAAACAGTTTCCCAAGTCACCTCATTCATTGTATCTTTTCTTGTTTCAAAACCACTACTATGGCATAAAAAGTCTTAAAGCTCTTTTAGGAGTCACCTATGTCTGCAGTTACTGTCACAGGGGATACAAGTCCCCCCAGAAACACTTCTGTCCTGATCATTGTAATCTCTGCCTCAACCCTGACTGCGCTACTCAATATGCTGAAAGTGTATTCTGCTCAGACTGCAACAGGACTTGCCGTACACACGCGTGTTACTCGAAACACAGACAGCCTAGACCTTTCTCTCATTCGAAGCTCAGTATCTGCCAGCAGATGTACAAATGCCTCGGCTGTAAACATCTCGTCTCACGCCAGGAGAAACATAAGTACGGAGCTGAAAGATGTAGAATCTGTGGCGGGGATCTCAACGACTCTGAAATTCCCTCCGATCAGCACCTGTGTTACATGCGACCTCTGCCGGCGGAAGATGAATACACCGACGGTATATTCTTTTACGATTTTGAAACATTCGTCAACTGGGAAGGTGTACACGTACCCTATCTGGTGTGTACAAAATTGCTCCATGGTGAAGAGTGGAACGCTTACGGTCTGAAATGCGTTGAAAAGTTTGTCCAAAATTTCAGGAAGAGCAGACATAGGGAGGCTACCTTTATAGCGCACAACGCTAAAGGATTTGACAGCTATCTGGTCCTTAGTTACCTGGTGGGAGAGGATATGACACCCTCTATCATCATGCAAGGTAGTAAAAATATCAGCTTCACAGAATCCGATTTCCAGTTGAGGTTCATCGACTCTCTGTCTTTCCTCACCATGCGTCTCAGCGCTATGCCCAAGGCTTTAGGTTTTGAGGATAAATCCAAGGGTCATTTCCCTCACAAATTCAGCTCACAGGAACGGTTAAACTATGTAGGTCCTTACCCACCTCCCTCCGATTACGGCGTAGAACGCATGTTGTCCGCTGAGCAGGAAGGGTTTTATGGTTGGTACAGAGAGGTCTCTCAAGGTGTCTTTAACTTTGAGAAGGAGGCTCTGTACTACTGTCAAAACGATGTTGATATTCTCCGGGAGGGCTGTATGAAATTCAGAGACCAGTTTATCGAAGAAACGCGTGTGGACCCTTTTAGCTGCATGACCATAGCCTCTGCGTGCATGAAAGTGTTGAAATCTGTATACAGCATGCTCTAAACAGGGGGGAAATGCAAATCGGTCAGTACTATGTAGACGGTTACGCCGTGAGAGAACGAGAAATGGGTCTGGGAGTTCCAGGGGTGCTTTTTTCACGGCTGCCCCTCATGCTACCGGTCTGATGAAATCTGTCCTCTGACAAAAACTCCTTACGGGGATCTGCACGCTTCTAGTGAGGCGAGATTGCAGGAGCTGAGGAACGTTTATGGCGTCCGTACCATAGTGATGACGGAGCACGAATGGACGGAGATGAAAAAATCAAATGAGGAGGTAAAAACGTTCCTAAAGAGCTACGTTTATCCCGAACCTCTCTCCCCTCGTTCGGCCCTTTACAGAGGTCGTACTTCGGCCTTGAGGTTACGGTACAGTACTCCGCCCGAAGAAAGCGAGCATTATGTAGACGTCACCTCCCTGTATCCGTACGTCAACGTCAACTGCTCTTATCCTCTACATCACCCCACCATCATCCACGAGGATTTTAATGATCCCAGCCAGTACTTTGGGCTGATCAGAGCCGTTGTCCATCCCCCGCGAGGGCTGTTTTTTCCCGTTTTACCTTATAAAACGTCTCGAGGTAAATTGGTGTTTACCCTCTGCCGCACCTGCGCTGAAATCAATCATCAGAGCGGTTCTTGCACTCATAATGAGGAGGCCAGAGCTCTGACGGAGGTCTGGGTGACTGCCGAGTTAAACAAAGCCTTAGAGTTGGGGTACAGGGTGGGAAAAATCACAGGTGTGGCACTTTGAGCAACATAGCAGCCGCGTGTTTGACGACTACATTACACACCTTTCTAAAAAGGTAAGCAGGAAGCTTCAGGTTACCCTGAGGGAAAATGTAGGAAAACATACATCGACGAGTACGAGAAGCATCAGGGCATTCGATTAGACCCGAAAAAAATTGAGGTAAACCCTGCCAAGAGGCAGGTGTCTAAGCTGCGGCTTAACAGCTTCTGGGGTAAGTTTGCACAGAGAACCAATCTGATCCAAACCAGCCTCGTCACGGCCCCAAATCAGTTTTTCAACATTGCATTTTCAGGTCAATACAATCAACACGTTTCCTTCTTACCGGTAAAAAAAGAGAGGGTTACGTAGCTCTGATTCAACGGTGCTATAACGAGCGTTGCGTCGTACCCCCCGGTAGGTCAAATAACATCTTTATAGCCGCATTTACCACCGCCTACGGGCGTTTAAAGTTGTACAGTTATTTAGAAAAGTTGCAGGACAACGTTCTTTATACCGATACAGACAGTCTGGTCTATGCACTGAAAGGAGACCCCTCTGGAATTGGGTAATTATTTGGGGGATTTGACGGACGAGTTGGGGGGGTGACACGATTCAGGAATTTGTAGCAGCGGGTCCCAAGAGTTATGCCTACCAAACCAGAACACTGGAAAAAGTCGTTGTGAAAATTAAAAGGTATAACCCAAACTAGGGAGTGTTGTGAAAAGATCAACTTTGACAGCGTGAGAGGATTAGTGGAAGGCTACCTTGATGGTATGAAGGTGGCTGTGCTTGAGACCCCTCAGCAGGGCATTAGAAGGGATAAAAAAAACGGTTTCTGCTGAAAAACTCGGCATTCCAGAAAAAGTTTAGAGTGGTCTACGACAAAAGACGTCTCTTCCTTGACGGTACGACTCTGCCATTTGGTTATTAGATTTTTTTATATTAGAAGGGAAGAAAAAAAAAAAAAAAGTTATACCTTACCATGATGGAGGAGGTTGAATTTGACCCTAGACTGAAAGTGCCTTTTTCATGTCTGATGGCAGATGCGGGAAAACTTATTTTGTAAAATCTGTACTGGAAAACTGTGAACATGTGATGAATACTGTACCTGAGAATGTTGTGTGGATTTATACTTCTTTTCAACCCATGTACGGTGAACTGCAGAAAATGAATAAAAAGATCAAATTTATCGAAGGGCTGCCTGATTCTTTTAAGGATTTTGAAGATACTCTGATCATCCTGGACGATGTTATTTTTCAAGCCCCTGATCATTCTGAGGTGGATAAAATTTTCACGCAGTACCGACATCACAAAAATATGTCTGTCATGATGTTGACTCAGAATGTATTTCATCAGGGTAAATACAGCCGTACTATCAGTTTAAACAGCAATTATATGGTGTTGTTTAAAAACCCCAGAGACAAATTACAGATGAATATTCAAGGTCGTCAAATTTTCCCCTCACAAAAAACATTTTTCTTTGAAGATGCCACCAGAGATTCCTATGGGTATTTAATCCTGGATCTCACACCTTCCTGTCCAGAACGCTACAGAGTGAGGAGTGGTTTACTTCCCAACCAGTGGCCCGTTGTCTACCTGCCTAAAGCCAAGTAGGTCATCATGTCACGGCCTATAAAAAGGAACGCAGTCTTACTAAAGGCTCTGTACCACGCCACGCCTCAGAAACGTAAAGATATCATCGCCCACAGCTCCCCCGACTTTCTCTAGACGCTGTGTGAGATAGCTTTAAATCTTTTAAAGGGGAACATTCCTCTATCTACTTCTCAATACAAAAAACTGAAAAGTCAAAAAAAGAGCATCAGACTGCTGGCTGATAAGAAAACCAGTTTAAAACGTAAACATCAAGTTTTGAAGAAACAGACGGGAGGATTTATTTTTCCTCTGCTGTCCGCAGCCATACCTCTCATAGGGAGTCTTTTAGGAGGCTTGATTCAGAAAAATTAGATGTAAAAGATGGCCAAGCAAAATGTTTCTCCTTACACCCCATGAGATGAACAGGCTAACCCGAACCACCTCCTCCATCAGACAGACGGCTGAAGATGATTTGGATGAAAAAATGAGCTATACTCGATGAGAGAGGGTTGAGTTCCTATGAAAAGGTGAAGAGGTATGAAGCTTTGCTGCACAGATATCTCACTCATGAGACAAGGTCAAAATGATCGGGTTACTCTCCAGCTGCAGCCTGAACTGCAGCCTGAACACCGGCAGCCTGAACCTACATCCACATCTGTCCAGACATCTGAGAGGACTGCGTCTGCATCTGCTCAGACAAGGAAAGACGGACGAGAGGCAGCGAGTGAGGTCATAAAAAAACCTACCCCCACGCTCTCGTAAAAACGCTCTGTACATTATGCAGAAATTATCAGAATGCGACGTGGACTGGACCTCGAGGGCTGAATTTGTTTATCAAGGGAACATTGTCAAAGGCTCTCATATCATGGATTTATTCAAAAACCTTTCGTTGACTCATAAAAACTCGAAACTCATGCGTCAGTAAGGCTAGCTGGTCAGAAGCCCACACCCCGCAGAATATATCTCCCAACAGATGATGTAAAAGATGTTCCAGCCGACAATTATCCATTTTTTTTTAATTATTATTATTATTTTTTTTTTAATAATAATCCACCTGTCTTTTAGCATTGATCTCCAGAATGGAATCGTAACAGGCGTATACGATTAATGTGGTTGTCTGAGGCAGAGAGACCCTGAATCTCATCTCCAGCCTCAAATTTCCATTGGAAACGGGAGACAGGGCATCGGTGTCGTCGGTCGGTTCCAGATTGAAAGCAAACAGAGAATACCCCTCGTTAAATTCACTACGATCGATTCTCAGAGGTAAATCTTTGAGGTGTCTCCCCGTGGCGGTTAACATGTGGTAAAACCCTCTTTGTACGAGCCCCTTGTTAGGACCGTTATTGAGGATGATAGAGTTCATAGCACCAGTGGTGTTTTTGTAAAACAAACTGGCACTGAATTGACTCTTTAAAGTATCTTCCAAATAGTTGAGCAGAGTCTCGATCATGGCTCTGTAAGGATGTGTGGAGCTGGATTGTGAAATCAATCTATCCCCCAGAATAACATCACATTGGCTGAAAATCGTATTGAGAGGATAATTGATGAGTGCAACGGCCGTATCGGCAGGGATGTAGCATGGTGTCGTTCAGATCAAGATACTTTTCACCGTCTCCGGGGATGAAGAATTCGATGGGAGAGCCGTCGTTCAGTGCTGAGGGGGGTTGACATTCTTGATATTTTTTTATCTTCTATGGATAATTGTGTCATAGGACATTTTTTTGTTTGACTAGACGTGGAAAAAATTTTTTTTTAAAAAAAATTAAATATATATCGGAGCTCTGCGCAGACTTGCTTCTCTTCACGCCGTCACTCCCGACTGATTTGCTCCTTTTACGTTTGGAACGTTTTTTAGAGGAACGAACTCTGTCGCCTGGTGGCGTTTCCTCTTTCTACGTGATAAGACCATAATACCTCCGGAACCCTCTTGATTCTTCTGTTGCGTCAGTTTTCCCGCCACTCGTTGGACCGCTTCAGAGGCTATGTTGGTGGCGGCCATTTTAAGATGAGGTTTGGCTATGTTAAAACCCTTCTTCAGTAGAGGAGCTACGAAACGAAACAATTTTGAGAAGATAGATCCTATACCTCTACCGTACATCACCGGTGCTCCGTAAAAAACGGGTAGAGTCCCTCCCACTTGACTTTCATAATAGCTGACAAAACGATGAGGATCCTCCTGGAGACGTAACGTAGCCATCCTTCTTAATGAAGAGGCTGAGAACGTTGAATGGGTCTGAAGTGCAGCTTGACTATCGCTTTCCCATAAACAAAGTCCACGTACTTGTTGCGGTCTGTTTTAATTTCAATATGGATGGATTTAATGTAATTTTTCGATACAGGTAGGTAATGTACCGTATTATACCTGAGACTCACCATGTCTCCGTAATCACCTTTCACGTTCACTACACACAGCAGCGGTGAGTAGCTGTCGCCGACCGTTTGATACTGAACAATGTCTGTGTATAGAAACAGGTTATATATTCCTGCGTTTAAATCGCAAGGGTAGGGGGTAGAGCGCCCAGACAGAGTCCACCATTCGTTGACTTTTATTCCTAACATATAAACCAGAGGAGGACAGGCACGGATTTTATATTGACCGTCGCCTTTGACATCAAGGCATCTGGTCAAGTTGTTGAAAGAAGCGTCAAAGGAGGGGTGGTGCTTTTTGACCGCCGGGATCAACTGGTCCAGGAGATCTTTAGGACGGCTGTAATGAATTTTCTCTACCTTTTTCTCTACCTCTACCGAATTTTACAATCACCAAGGGTTGAGGTTCTTCAATCTTTCGGTTTAGTTCAAAATAGGACGAGTCCGAGGATAAATTATACTAGGTGCGAGGGTAGATTAATTCACACAAACCCACCACCCATTCGCCACTCAGTTCAATGGGTTTAGCCAAATCCACGGTGAAACAACTACTGGTTTTACTTTTAAATGATTCCTTACTAGCGTTGGAAGGTAGAGTCACGTAAAACCCATCGACGGTGGTATGTTCCACGATTCTGTATTTTTGTCTGAATGAGCCAAGGAGTTTGGTACGAGGTTTTTTTATATACCCGCCACCTCCGAGGCTTTAACCCAGCTGTTGAACTTCTCAGGCCAGTTTTTCCATCTGACAAAAACCTGTTAATCACCTTTGACGACGAGTCGTTTTAAGATTCTCTCCACATTAAACATTTTGTCGCTGGTCTTTGACTTTTTGCAGCTTGGCTTCATAAAAAGAACCCTCAATAGGCTCACCGTCATAATCTTGTAGTTTGTATATGGGGGATGTGCGTGGAATGCTACGTGTCACTGTAAACACTTCGTCCGCAAAACTCTGTTCATATTTTTTATCAAACACTCCTCCATGCTTGTACCGTACAAGTGATGAAACACTTGAACAGCATTTGTGGAGGTTACCTCCATAGGAGTCATTTTTATACTCCTATGATAACTGTTGTTGTAGCTATTCAACAGGTCGGGTAAGACCTCGAGGTAACGTCTGGTGTTGTGAGCCGTAAAATATCTCCACATTCTCGTTTTTAACGTACGATTAAATCTCTCCACCACCGAAGCCTTTAAGTCACTAGCCGTCTTAAAATGTACCATACCGTATTTTTGCATTAGAGCCTCAAACCTCTTGTTGAAAAATTCTTTACCCCCATCTGTTTGGAGCTTTTCAGGTATTTGACTCTCCAGTAACACCGACTCGAAAACCTTTACCACTTCAGACACCGTTTTCTTCAAGACGCGCGCATAGGCTTTTTTTTGAAAATACAGCTATAACAGTCGATAAATAATTGAATCCGTCATTATATTCGATCAAGGCTTGCATGTCGCACAGATCGGCTTGAAATTGTTTCAACGGTTTGGTCACAAACACTCTGTTTCTCTTGAAATGTACTCGGGCTGGTTTGTGCAGAGTATAAGCGTCTTGCTCTGATAAAAAAATCTTTAACATCCTGAACACTGGACTTTTTCACCCATCTCATCTTCTACACCCTGACGGAGTCGTTCAACTCCTCCAAAGCTAGCCGGATGAAGGGGGTTGTAATACGCTTTTTTCATCACCCGTCTCTCTGCCATCCTGTCTTCTGAAAAACTGTGACAAATCTCTGTTCGAGCTAGCTTTTATAAACTTTTTTTTTTTTTTAAAAGAGAATTATTATTTTTACTCAGCAGATTACAATCTCTATACAAACTCGAGAATACAAATTACAACACTCGATAAACAGGATATATGGTTACAAAATGAAGAAAACGTTTGGTAAAATCAAATCTTTTCAGCTTTACAAACTCTGTTATAACACTACAAAACTCTATGAAAAACAGGATATATGATTACAAAAATAGAAAACATTTGGTAAAAAAAAAAAAACTTTACCTCAAATAAGCACAAAAAAAAAAAAAAATCAAATCATTTCAGCATCAGATCATTTCAGCTTAACAAGCACCGGTATAAATGTCACCGATGGTCTGCAGCTGTCCAATTTTCTCAGGATCCTCTTCGGTCAGATTCTCACACACATCAGAGAGAGCGACCCACATTTGCTTGACCGATTTCAACTCATGCAGGAGAGTCTCTGCCACCATCCTCACTCTGAGATCATTCATGATAACGTTGCGGCTCATCAGCAGACGTTGAATGGAGGGAATGAAGAGAGGGGTGTTGAGTCTTTTCATCAAATGCTCATAGTGATCCTGGAAAAAGTCATCCTCCAACACCTCCAAGCAGCCATGATTTCTCTGGCTAGGATGATTGACCTTACATCTATAGTATTCATCAATGCGGTAGATGCGGATAGTCAGGCTGAGCAGATGATAAAACGGCAGATTTGATGCAGTCAACGATCCATCCATGCATCCATCCGTCAACCCCGTCCACATTATTCTCCTTCTCTTCCTCCTCCTCCGAATAAGGAGGTACCTCGGGCAACGTAGGCTCGTCCTCCAAGGCCTCGTCCGGTACCTCGGGCTCCGTCTGCTCGTCATCTATGGACTCGTCCGATACTTTGGGGACCGTCTGCTCGTTCTCCAATGTATCGTCCAGACTTTGCTGACAAGTTTCGGATAAATCCATCTTGCCGGGGTAGATGAAGTCGGAAGAAGAAGAGAAGAGCGTACGAGGACGGAGAAAGTACTTCTGTCGGGCGTAGGGCATATCCAAAAAGTGCAACGGGAATGACAGCGTTCTTTATAATACCAGAAGGGGGGTGTGGTTTAGAAGGGGGAGGTTCAAAGAGGCGTGGTTATGGAGTCATCCCACAGTCAGGATTAAATCTCTCCATCACAAACATGCCGGATCGCTCCTGTTCCGGGGATGTCTGTGAAAAGTCTGAACGCAGACTGGCTTGAGTCATCCATCTGCCCGAGCCTGTGGTTTTGGATGGCCATATTGTCCCTAAGATGATTTTCATCTTAGATAACTCATGGTCATCAAACCGAATACCCATCCTCGGCCGTTTCTCCCGAGGAGGAGGACTCACTATGCACTCTCTTTCCATTCTCCTTATTCTCCTTCTCTTCATCCTCCTCCTCCAAACAACATCCTGAATCTGGCAAAGTCACATCAACATCCTCGTTCTCTTCATCAGATGAGTCCTCTTTGTTCACATCTTTCACAGGGCTCTTATTCTTAGAAACCATCATCTTTATCAACAGTTTCATCACAGCCCAATCCTCGATGCACAACACCATCATGATGGTTGAAGGACCCAGACTTTTCCCCTCAGCCAGCTGATACATGCACAGTTCGCCCACCTCGTACTTGAACACATAACCCCAGGATCCGGACATCCATGGATGTAGAGACCATTCTTCATGCAGAACTCCTGGAGGAGGCATCTGGGTACGGCACAGATACATCAGACATCTCTTTGGAGCTCCTGGTACTTTGGTAACATCTTGATAAAGTGTTACAGGCGTCTGACTGAGCAATGATGAGGACCATCCATCAAACGTCTTTCTGTTGGAGGAAGAGGAGGAGGACAAAGCCTCTTCATCCAATGGGGTAGAGTACGTGGTCTCCATTTGAAGCGTAACGAACTTTTGCGGATCCATTCTGAGTACAAGGTAGAGTGAAAGAATGAAAAAAACACTTTACTTTATTCAATCTTAAACCCCACCGTAACTTCTCATTGGCTCCTCAAAAAAAAAAAAAAAAAAAATCACCAGAGGCGTGGGAAAAAAGGGGAGGGGAAAAGGGGGACCGCCTCTAATGATGTAGACGAATCTCATTGGCACACGGGAGGGGCGGGGTAGCCTGTGATTGGACCCGGATTAGTCACACCTGTCAAAATTAGTTTGACATGAAATGTACCCCTATTCTCTCTCCCGGTCAAAGAATTTGATATCGTGGAGATATCAGGGAGAAATTGTTATTGACAACCAACTGGTCAAGGGTACACACACACACTTGTATGATTTAGTCAAGTGTCACTGCATCAGATCATACATCAGACAGATCTAGACCCTTGGGGTGGGAAATGTTTTTAAAAACATTGGGCAGTTTAAATGTGCCGCTATCTGCCATCCCAAATACCCTGGTGCATCGGGCTATTGCTGAATATAAAAAGGAGGTGATATCAACAACAGTGAAATTTGCTTTATGACCCATGACAAACCAAACAGATAAGGAGAAAACATTCCCTGAATACTTCACAGAGGTTAGCAACCGCCTTAAGACACCCAGAGCAAAGCAGTTTAAGTCACCTAGATTTGACACAACTGAATGGCTAGATTTTTTAGTTCTTTGTGACGGTGTTTAAATTAATGTATTTTTTCAACTTTGTGTCAGTGTTTAAATAAATGTATTTTTTTTTTTTATTTATTGTTGAAAGTGTTCTGTCAAATGTACAGATCAAATCACCTTTTTGATATGTCTCGTTGTTGAAACGGATACTGGAATAAATATAACAGTGAAGAGAGTGTTTTGAGAGTAGTCCATTAGTACTTGACTTCTGTTTGATATCTCGATAACTGAGTCAAAAACAGAATAACATATCAAATTAACTGTGCGTGGCAGAGAGTTTCTAAAACTGCTTCCATCCTCACATTGCCTGTGTTGATTAGCGAAACGTTCCCTGAACACCCCTCGTCTGGTTCCGGTTGAAACAGAACAATGAATAACCAATACCATAATCTTGTCTTGATATAGCCAGTGATCCGTCTTTTAGGTTGCGGCCGGTGGTTTGTATCAGTTGGTAATACTCTCGTGTACGGACATCTCTGAAATTGTGGTTAAAATGGTTTTGCGGGGTAAGACTGTCCGTCGGCATATAGACACAAACTCCCACAATGAAACAAGTTACGTGTATAGCTCCCGGAATATCCCTCGTTATCCACCAATGCTATAACAATATTTGACATATGCGCTCCGTTATTATAAAATATTCGTCTCTGTTTTGTTCATAACCTTTTCTGAAAACACCCCTGAGTTTCGAAATTCTCACGGTATTCCCGACTCTGAATTTAAAGGAAACCTTTTGAAAGTTCTGATAAAGGGCTCCACCACACTAGCCTTAAGTCTCGTTTGATGTTGAAAAATGTTTGATTTTGCACTGTCTCACTTGTTGAAACTCTGTGCCTTTGTCCGTTTGAATTCTTGCTGGCACCCTGCCCTGGCTCAGGGTGTTTTTAAAAGCATTTGTGACAACCCCCGCTGATTTGTTTTTAAGACACCTGACCCACGCAAATTTAGAAAAAAAATACATCAATACATGTTAACAAGTATCGCACCGTCGTTTTCCACAGAATATTCACTCATTGACTATATCAATCTGAAACTGTCTTCTTTATTCAGTGGTGTGACTGGAGAACTATGCAAAGGGTGTTTAGTGAAGTTGACAAACCTATGAAAAGAGACAGAATCATCTCTGCTTTTGAAAGTATTAGAAAATGCCTTGTTTTTGATTATGTAGACTGAAACTCATCAGACATGTCGACTACTAATGGAGATCGATCGATTCCTATACAATTATAGGATGTGTGTATTTCTTTTCCCATTTTTAATACAATGTTGATGTGTTTAGAGGTCAAACCGTGCACCTGGGTCGATGCGGAGAGGCAAGATGGATTTTCAGAAAGTGTCCTGCCGGCCGCATCGATTGTAATAGACCTGACCGGAATTCAAGATGAACTTGCCGTGGATGGACCTGTTGCACTGATGTCCACACAGACTGTGATAGACCTGACTGGATCTCAAGGTGAACTTGCTGTGGATGGACCTGTTGCACCGTTTGTGACATACCTGACTGCACCTCATGAGGAACAGCGCCTATACAAATATGGTCTGGATGTGACTAAAGACTTTTGAGGCGAAGTCTAGGCCGTGTTGCATTGGAGGTGGCAAAAAAAACAGTGCAACGGCTGTGATATTGATCATCCAAGTCAACTCCAACACTCATGTTTATACAATCGCAGCAATATCTTGGACAGTTATTATGCTGAAATATGTGACAGTGTTCTACATTACCTCCACTACAGTACCTAACATTGCAAATTACAAAGAGGATGCATTCAGAGGAGAAACTTCAGTGCAGCTGAAATCATTACGATAGAAATGTATGAAGACTTCAATTACGTAAAAGATCAGTCGGCCATTGTTGAATTAGGAGACGCACCAAAGGAGATGCACCAAACAGCAGTTCAGAGTAGTCGGCCTTCTTGGAGACCCTGAATGGAGTCCTGTATGGGGCTCCAGTAGGGGACTCCATAGTTTTGCTGGGAGACTTCAATGTGCACGTGGGCAACGATGGAGGCACCTGGAGTGGCATGATTGGGAGGAATGGCCTCCCTGATCTAAACCCGAGTGGTCGTTATAACACCATGTTTGAACATAAGGATGCTCATAAGTTTACATGGTACCAAAGCACCCTATGCCGAAGGTCAATGATCGATTTTGCAATCGTATCGTCTGATCTGAGGCTGCATGTTTTGGACACTCGGATGAAGAGAGGGACGGAGCTGTCAACTGATCACCATCCGGTGGTGGGTTGGGTCAGAGGGTGGGGGAAGACTCTGGACAGACCTGGTAAGCCCAAACGGGTAGGTCGGGTGAACTGGGAACATCTAGAGGAGGCCCCTGTCAGATATCTTCAACTCCCACCTCCGGCGGAGCTTTTCTGGCATCCCTGTGGAGGCTGGGGGCATTGAGCCCGAGTTAGCGATGTTCAAAGCTTCCATTGCTGAAGCTGAGGCCGTGAGCTGTGGTCTAAAGGTCTTGGGTGCCTTAAGGGGCGGCAACCCTCGAACACCGGGGTGGACACCGGTGGTTAGGGAAGCCGTCTGACTGAAGAAGGAGGCTCTCCGGATATGTTATCTCGGAGGACTCCGGAGGCAGATGCAGGGTACCGACAAGCCCGAAGGTTAGCAGCCACTGGTGTGAAGCAGGCAAAGCAGCGGGTATGGGAGGAGTTCATAGCAGCCATTGAGAAGGACTTACCGTTGTCACCACGGTGCTTCTGGAAAACCGTCCAGCACCTCAGGAGGGGGAAACAGGGCCATCCAAGCTGTGTACAGTAAGGATGGGACACTGTTGACCTCAAGTCACTGAGGTAGTCAAACAACTCCACAGTGGCAAAGCCCAGGGGATTGATGAGATCTTTCCAGAAATGCTGAAAGCTTTGGGTTGTCTTGGATGACACGTCTCTTCAACATTGTGTGGAAGTCGGTGACTGGGCCTAAGGAGTGCCTGTTCAAAAAGGGGGACCAGAGAGTGTGTGCCAATTACAGGGGTATCACACTACACAGCCTCCCTGGTAAAGTCTACTCCAAGGTGCTGGAACGGAGGGTTCGGCCGATAGTCAAACCTTTGATCGAAGAGGAACAACGGACCAGCTCTTCACTCTCCCCTCCACTCACATCCTGGGAGTATGCCTATCCAGTCTACATGTGTTTTGTGGACTTGGAGAAGGCGTATGACTCATCGCTGTTTTTTGCAGATGATGTGGTCATGTTGGCATCATCGGTCTGCGACCTCCAGCACTCACTGGATCGGTTCGCAGCTGAGTGTGAAGGGCTTGGATGAGGATAAGCACCTCTAAATGTGAGGCCTTGGTTCTCAGCAGGAAACCGATGGATTGCCTACTCCGGGTAGGGAATGAGTCCTTACCCCAAGTGAAGGAGTTCAAGTACCTCGGGGTCTTGTTCGCGAGTGAGGGGACTATGGATTGTGAGATTTGCCAGAGAAATGGAGCAGCGGGGGCAGTATTGCATTCGCTTTACGGTACCGTTGTGATGAAAGGAGAGCTGAGCCGGAAGGCAAAGCGGACAACAAATACTGACAACATTTCAGGTAGTATGAAAAGATAAATCGTTGAATGCATACTAAATTAGCCATGCATTTCGCAAGTCATTTGAAATGCTGGTTAACGGCATTGGAGCTCAATGGGTTGTGTGATCATCCTGGATCAGTCCAGAAATTTTGTCAAACCAAGAGTTAGTTTTATTAACATGCTCAGATTCAAATATACTCAAATTTGTCCACCAATTTAAGTTGATGTAAATCAGCATGAGAATACATGGAAGCAATCATAGTAAAAAGGTTCAAAGTGATATTAAGTTGTCTCAGAGAAGCATAAACTAAAGCACTTTTATTGGAAATATGTTTTAAGTACACCAATTTAAGGTGCTGCCCATTCTAGGAGATTCCAAAAAGTCCTTAGTTCATGTCAACCATGGGCATGTGCTTGTTTGTTTCCTCTGATAATCAAATGAAGAAGCACTTCCACCCCAACAGATATGTGTTTGAGGCTTTGGAACGCTGAATAAACTGGAAAAGGAAGAAACTTAGATTTGACTCTTCTTATAGTGTTAGTTTCAGTCAAAAAGTTTTAAACTGACTCAAAGCCCAGCATCTTTGCTGACACCAACATCAAACAGAAGTGAGTGTCAGAAACAACCTTATATACAGCTTTGGCAGCCACAGACAAAGCCTCCTATTGGATGATTGCAACCTTCAGTAATCAGGCTGTCATCTGTTTCAGCTGTAGCTCCACCTGTCTCCACTTTGCAAGTAATCTTGTGATCCACCTCATTGTGGCTCTAATGCATTTTACACAAGATGCATGACATCTGGTGAATACCACATCTCATAGATGACTATAAATCAATTAAAATCAATCTCATATAATAAAACAGAAAAATAAATGTACATAACTTTTTCTAAAGAAAGATGTAGAGTCCATGTGGCACTAAAGTTTCATTCATGTATCCAAAACACTTCCTGTTTAAAAAGCCAAAAATCCACCTCACTTTGAAACAACAATTGTTGTGATTAAATCTGCATAATACTGTTTGAATAAAGAACGCGATAGTCCCGTTTGTGTGCTCTCCAGGTTGCACAGACAATCATCAAAGCTCCACAGCTGTGGTTTTACAGAGGAGACAACAAGGCCAGTGAAAATAAAACTTTAGGAACACTGTCTAGAGACAAGTGTTAAGCATACAGCACAGGCATAATATGAACTGTAATGAAAATTCAAAATCTTTTGATCTACATACATTCAGTGTTTGGTGGCCAACATTTAGAATTTGTGTTCGTGTGATTGTGTTCAATACCTATAATAATAAAGTCCTCATGTCACTAATGTCCTTTAACAGTTTGTTAACAAAATTTTCAGCTGGCCCGGGCCACAATGGAAATAAGTTATGATAACTTTTAATCCTGTTTCATACTGTGTCAAACATCATTAGTTTGTTATTTACAGTTTATTGTATTCCCTTTTATTTTATCCTCTGTCTTCGCGTGATCTGCTTATTCTCAATTTTGCTTTGGTTTTGTGTTTTTTACTCTCTGTATTGTGTGTATGGAAGTGTATATTTTTATGACAGAATAAAACCAAACCAAACTAACCATATTGCTGCCATTTGAAGTTCATAGTCACTGAGCAAGTTAATTTTCTTGCATTGAGCAATGTTTGTATTATATGTGGGGAATGTTATATTCCTTGGGCTTTAAATAGGTTCTATATCCAAGAAGACCATATATGGAAGAAACAGGAAGTGTGTCAGCTGCCTCATCTGCTGATTGCTAATTGGGAAGCACACCTCTGGCAGGGGAAGTCAGGTCTATAAAGTGAAGTGTGTCAGTTGCTCTCTGTTTGCCCTGAGAGAGGTCAGTATAGCTGACACAGCAAGATTGGCCAAAACACCTGCTGCCTTGGGGTTTGAGGATTTGGAGAAATGTTATTTTCCTCACAAGTTTAACACTAGGGAGAATAAGTACGACAAGGGCCCATACCCCGAGTCTGTACTACTGCAAGAGAAATTCTTTCATACAGTGGTATGACATAGTCCGTGATGAAGCTTTTGATTTTCATGTTGAGATCCCTCGCTACTGCGTTAATGACGTGAAAGTGTTGCGCTTTGCTTGCACGATTTATCGTGAAACATTTCTCGGCTGTACACAGCTTGACCCGTTTGCATTTACCACTCTAGCATCCAGCTGTATGGGTGTATTTAAAACACTGTTTCTGCCTCAAGACACTGTAGCCCTCACGTATGATGGTGCATACACCAAGCAGAATAAGACATATTCAGATGTGTCTATGCAGTGGCTTGAATACGTGGCACATACAGAAAACATTGAGATCCAACATGCACTCAATTGTGGAGAACAGCAATTCGGGCCATACTGTGTGGATGGGTACAATCCAGCTGTAAACACCTGCTATGAGTTTGCAGGATATTTTTTTCACGGATGTGTCAAATGCCATGTACAGGCTGATATAAATCCTGTTACCAAGGTCTCCTACGGTGAGCTATACCATGCATTCAATGAAAAAATCTGCACATTGGAAACACAACATGGCCTTAGCATTGTAGTGATGTGGGAGTGTGAATGGACATTTATTGTCAAAATCAAAACCGGCAGTCCAAACCTTTCTGGCCACCTACAAAAAATCGGAACAACTCGATCCTAGGCATGCTCTCTTTGGCAGTCGTACAAATACCATGAAACTGTACCACAAGGTGGAAAATACCAGATACTATGACTTCACAAGTCTGTATCCAACAGTTCAGGCAAAAAACAGTACCCAGGTGGACACCCACAGATTATCCACAGGGACTTTTGATTCCATAGATAATTATTTTGGGTTTGTAAATTGTACTGTGCTCCCTCCAAGAGGCTTGTTCCACTTGGTCTTGCAAGTGCCAAAACAAGATCATGTTCCCGCTTTGCAGCAAGTGGGCTAAGGATTTGAACCAAATATCTGACTGTACTCATACTGACCGCGACAGATAACTGCCAGATGTGTGGGCCTCGTTTGAGCTTCAGAAAGCGGTGGAAAAGGGTTACCAGATTGTGTCATTTTCACAAGACAGACACATTGTTCAAGGAAAAAACATTTCTAAAATGCAAGCAAGAGGCTTCCGACTACCCCGGGCATGTCAAAACACCTGATAAACAAAAGAAATACATTGATGACTATTTTGAAAGAGAGGGCATTAAACTGGTTGCTAACAAAATCTGCCTCCTGGACAAACTGCAGGAATGAGTGTTGTATTGTGACACAGATAGTGTTGTTTTTACATCGCAGCCTAAGGTTGGGTTCCTCCCCTAGGTCCCTACTTAGGGGACTTGAGTGAGTGAGTGAGTGAGTGTCCTATCGTACGAGACAGGGCAAGACGCAGATAAAATGCAAAGGCATTACATTAAACACAACCAATGCCGAGGTGGTTACTCACAAGTCGTTGGCAGGTCTAGTACACTCCTTCGTGGCCAATCAGAACACGGGGGCAATCGTGTTGACTGTATCTGAAACCATCAAACGTGATGAAAACAAGTTTCATCTCAAAAACGAGATAGATTTTAAGAAAGTCCAGAGGCCTGTACTACGAAGCAGAATTTGGCGTTGGCGAGGTAACTTCAGGGTTAACTCTGGGTTTTCCATCCTACGAAGCTGGATCACTTCTTACCGAGGTAGATCGCCATGGTAACTTATGATGAACAGCTAACCTGCTCCGGAGCAGGTTATGTTCCAGATAAGAGATCGGCTCGTATAAAAGCATCTCCTACTGACCAATCACAGCTCGGTGCGCAGATTGTATGGTAATATTCTGCATATATGAAGAAGTTTAAGTCATAATCCAGGCTAAAAACACAGTTTAAACTGACAAATACAGGAATGACAGCTGGCTGTATGCTGTGGGTGTTTACTGCTTTGAATTATATTTTTATATATATTTTTTCTACTTGCTCTTGAGTCCGTTTCACACCGCCATAGATGGGGATGCAGCTGAAAGAAGGGTGAAATAGTCATACATGCCGTGTCTTTGTTAATCGGCATGATTTGGTGTAATCCATTCATCCATTACACATCTAAAAACTATTTATATCTAGACGACTATATCTGACTTGAGTGTTCCGTTAAATTAATAAGTCTGTTAATTTATGCATTCACACATCGGGAGTTTCTTCTTTTGCCAGCTGGTCTTCCTACATTTGGCAGCTTCAACTGTGTTACTTTTTTGCCTGGATTATGTGTTTAACTTCTTTGTATTTGTCTATTATAGTTTGCTCTTCCTTTGTTTAATGTGCCGCTTTGCCTGTCTGTCTGCAAATAAGTAGACTTGTCCATGTCTGTGATTGGTCATATGCTGCAAACACCACGCTGTTCATTTGAACACGCTCATAACCAGATTGAGAAACCCTATGTTGATTTACCGAATTGATAACGATCTTCGTAGGATCGCTTAGCGGGATCTCGGTTGTTAGGGTTAGTTAAGCCAGATAACGAGAAGATACCCTGGGTATGTTGAACTCGCTTCGTAGTACAGAGGTCTGTACTACGAAGCGAGTGAACGTTACGTGAATGTACAGCGATTGGGTGAAACATGTTTAGCGGGCTCTGTAGCGGCCCCCAACACGTGGAAGGCCATAGTTTGGACAAAATTGATCCTATATTCATGAAATTTGGTAGGCACATCCTGCTTATTATTTCAGACATATTCCTCATTGGATTTCATTAGCTCTGCTCACTCGGAAGTCGGCCATCTTGAATTATGTGCGTTTTTTTTTTTAATGTATTTTATTAATACTTTTACGAACTCCTCCTGGAGAGTTTATCAAATTTGGGTGGTATAACCCTCCCACTACTGTGATGCTAAATTGCGAAGAAATTTTTGATCGCTCGAACGGTGATGTCATACGTCATGTGAGAAGACGCCATTTTGTCACTTCATAGGTATAGAACTTTCTTGAATCCTCTAGGAGGAGTATCGCAAAGTCATCTCAAAGTTGGGCAGCTGAATCTCAACACCTTCATGATACTAAATTATGAAGCTTTTGTGTTTTCGTGAAACGGCGTTCTTGTGGCGGGGTGGTGAATTTTGATGTTTCGCCATGAATCAAGAGGCTGTTGTAACTTGACTTTACATATTATGCTCCGACCCAAATATTACAAGCTGGATAATAGTCCAGACCTGAAGACATAGATGTGCCATAATGACCAATAGTCATAGCGCCCCCTACAGGAAACAGGAAGTTGTTGTAAATTGTCTATGCATTGTCCAATATTCCCCAAATTTGACATGTTTTATATGAGTCCCGGCCTGAAGACATATACGTGCCATTGAGTTATGGTGATAGCGCAAACTATTGGACTGTCTGTAAGCTGACCGTACAGTATTGTGTTGCAACGGGATCCAGAGCAGCACGTCAGAGTGCTTAAGGAAATTGTCATTTTGGTCAAGACAGAGATATAGGATTTCTGATAAGAAGTTGAAATTGGGTAATATCTGGAAACAAGTATTGAAACAGACATGAAAATGCTGTACAATATTTACATGAGTGACTGTACTGTAGTTACATGTCTAACATGTAGTGGTAGCTAGCCATGACACCAAGGTAGATTACAAGTGGTAGTTATTGGAAATTAGTTTGTGCAATAACTTCATTCACATGCTTAATAAGAATCCATGCCTGTGGACATATGTTTGTAAATTGTGAGTTATACTGTTTACAGTTGTCAACAAGAAGTTACTTGTATGTGACACATATATGTTTGGGAAGTGTAGGATGAGCCTTAACAATAAATAAGGACACTGCAGAGAGTCGAACCCCATCCCTGTAAACAGAGAGTCCAACACCAGTGTCTTTTGCTTTTTTGTGGCTAAATTGTTATAAAAAGAAAAACCTGCATTACATTATCAATGTTTGGCATTTTTAGAATACTTTTTAGAATGAATGCAAAATAGGCATGGGATCAGAAATAATTTGACTTATGGACAAGCTATTGTAATGCAGGACAATACATAAAGTAGATGTTGTGTTAATTTGTTAGAATACTTACACACCATGTGATTGTAGTTCAACTAGCTGTATTTGTTATATTGTAAGTAACACATGTGTACCTATGTGTAAAATAAGTAATGTCAGTAGTCTATTAATTCCAGAATATTAGTTCTTTGAAATGACACATGCATTGTTTAAAGATGCATGCACATCTTTGAGTCTATACAATCATTATGGAAACATGCAGTAGGTAACAAGTTAGTAGTTGAAGTGCGTGTGTGTGGTTAGAAATTTAGACAAATGTAATGCATCAACTTAACAGGGATGGTCGTGAGATCTCTCCCCATCTCATTGTCAATACAAAACCCAAGTTATTGTACATTTTGTTATTGCTATAATATGTTGCAGATTAGAAATCCAGACAACAGTCATGTATCAGCTCAATAGGGATCAAGATAACATTTGCATGTCACCTCTCCCTATCTCGGCCATCAGTACATAACCAAAATTATTGTACCTTATGTTATTGCATTAAGAAGTTGCGGATTAAAAATCCAGACAACAGTCATGTATCAACTCAATAGGGATCAAGATAACATTTGCATGTCACCTCTCCCTATCTCAGCCGTCAATACATAACCACAAACATGTACATTGTTATCGCATTATGAAGTTGCTGATTAGAAAACCAGATGGTCAGGCATGTCTTTCTCTTTTTTGTTGAATGTACAATGAATGGCTTCATGTGTACTGAAATAAACAGGCACAACCTGTGTCACTATTATATTGGCTTGGGTGTTTTATGTAGACATGATCAATCATTGTTCCACTTTCTGAAGTGGGTTCTGTTACTGTCTGCATGTATCCTGCACTTGCCATGAAAGTTGACATTGACAATGACTTCAGCTCGTTGTGGTTGAAGTCTCCTAAAATTACAATATTGTCTGATGTTGAAGCAAGAATGTTGCTCAGCTATTTCACATCCTTTTTGAATAAAGATAGTGGATATGTGGGTGGCCGGTAAAGTACCGCTACAATCATGTCTTCTCTAATGAAATGACAGCATATGCATTTTAGATCAACATTTGGTGTATCCATGATTTGGTACTGATTTGGTACACCGCCATGTTGCATGTCTTTGAATGATTTCAAAGTAGTGTTGTCTGTGTTGTATGCATAGCAATGTGGAGCGCTATGGAAATTATAATTTTCAATAACAGTTTGGTTATTTGGTACACTTGCAGGTAGCCAAGTTTCTGTGACTGCTATACAACTGACACTATATGGCTGGACTGAAACTCTTAAGTCAGGCAAATGTCCATGTAAACTTAGCATATTGAGTAGGAATGCTGTGAATAATTGACTGTTGTTTGCTAGCGTATTAGCAGAGGATACAAACTTTGGCATTTGTATAATGGAACTGTGGATGTTGCCTCTGCAGTAAATTGCTTTCTCTGCAAAATCTTGGATGGTTAACCCAGTTAGTCTTTTGACACGGCTTAAAGCAACATATGCATGACCTGCAGCAAAAATCTTCTTAAGCGAAATTACAGCTTCCTCAACAGTTAAACCCTGCACTTTGTGTACTGGTCAAGCCCATGCTAATTTTAATGGGAATTGTCTTCGTGATCCTCCCTTACTGCTAACCCTGTCTGTCTCCATATAAACTGGAGTAGCAAACCTATTTTCACTAGGTAATTGTCTACTCTGCCTTCTTTTTCTTCCTACATTTTCCTCATCAAAGTGCACTAACACAGTGCTGGCAACGTTATTAACATTTGTGAAAAGGTCGACTACACCCCCACAAAGTGCTGTGGATTGTGCCAGCTCCTAAATTAAATGCAGCAATCCCAGTTGGAGCAGTCAACAGCATAGTGACTCTGTCTGGTGCACTTGCTACTTGTGACAGCAACCTAGTTGCTTCATAGTGAATAGCCTTAATCAGATGTGTCTTGCCTGTCCCAGCACCTCCTGTAATAAATACACGGACAGGTTCTGGCTTCTGGCCACTACCTTTTTGAAGGCACCACTGTCTAACTTGATAAAAAACATCCCTTTGCTTGTCATTGAGAGATCGGAGTAGATTTAGTGCATCAGATCTGGGCATAACATTAACATGTGCCTCATACTGATCGAACTTATCACTGCTCACGGCCAAGTCTGGAATAACATCAACATGTTCATTATCCACTTTTGGTTGCTCTCGAATTTCTTGTTCACATTCCAACTGCTCTAGCTGTTGCTCAGGGCACATTTCACACCATGAATCTTCAAGACCACCTGTTCCATTGAATACATCCTCAGCATGAACAATGTCTTCGCCTTCCTTTTCATACTTTTGCCTGTTGACATCAACTACAGCCTTAACATTTTGAACAATGCCATTAAATGTACACTGACCATTATGATAATATTGTTCAAAAGTTTGATAGGCTGTTTGTTTCAAGTCAGCATCCAAACAATAAGGTGGGAAAAGTTGCAAAATGCTTTGGAAGTATTTCTCAGAGTCGGAGTCTGGCTTGAAGCGTGCATATCGCACAACTGCTGGCTGTGTCCTCGTTCTCTTCCTAACAAAACCTAAATCTTTCCCCAATTTTATTTTTGCTGTCGCCTTCTCTGTCTTGGCTAAAACTCGATATTCTGACACAAATGTAGCTAAACACATCTCATAGAAGATGTTCTCCTGGCCTGGCTTTATAACGATCAACATGACTGGTCATCCACATATCCTGCTCACTGAGGTCCTTTGTCTGTGCTTTCTGCTGAAGTACCTTCAGAGGTAAACTCAAACGCATGGAATGTTCCCCTGTAGGTATAAACATAACCTTACGAGAACATTCCTTGAGATGCATATTTGTTACCCTATATACTGCCTCTTGTGCACACACATCGCGGTTGTGTAAATACACACTGCCCAACTTTTTCAAAGTGGCTTTGGCATCTGTATTACCTTGCTTAGCCTCATTCTGAGCATTACTTAACAATAATCCCATCTGACGTTCAGCTTTGGATATGTACGAAATAATGTACACAATGCAGGCATATGCGTCTACAATATATTGTATGGCCATGTTTGCATTCCAAGCCTTAAGCAGATCTTTGTTGTATGGATTTACCCACACATCGTTAACTTGACGTTTCAACACAACTTCAGATTTCTTAACTACGCATTCATATGCTGATTCAAACTTGTGTTGGTCAATACCTAGACTGTCAAACAACTGTGATACTGAAGTAAAGGCAGATTTTTCATCTGTTAATGCACATTTAACTGAAGACATTATTTTACTAGCCTGTTCTTTGGCCAATTTATCTGTCAATTTCTCATGTTTTACAGAACAAGAACATGTATTGTCTGTACAATCACAAGTTTTCCCTGCAACATCTGCATTACTGACTCTGGGAATAAATGTGCGCTCACTAGGTGGTCTTGGGAAATTGAATCGGTATACCGTATTCTTCTTCCTCCACGTCTTTGAATGTCTCCTGCTATGCATTTGTACAGTTGAGATTATTTCAAGAAGTTCCTCATCATCATGTGGTAGTTCACATGTGATATATTTGTCCACAAATGTAACTACATCCTCATCACTCTGTCTATCAACTTGAGGGCTGTTTTCTATCCAGAAAATTGCGTGACTGAGGACTCCCTCTCTGCTGAAACTCAACACGATAGAAATAATCTACCACTTTCCCTACTGGTTGACTAGGTGAAAATATGACATCCTTCAAAAAGGTATGCCATCTATAGTCAAACATGCGAGCAGCAGTAACAGGGTTGCGTCACAAAAGATCACATTTGGCCGCCCAGTCTAAATCTTCAGGATTCTCACTTCTACCCTCTTGATGCAACATACAACTTAACAAATTCCCCCATCTCATGTCAGCTGATGAGAAAGAACAGAAAGTACGCAGACCAATCTGTCTTATGATTGCAAACAAATCCTTTTGGATCCCAGACCAAAAAGCAGGGATGCCTCGAATTGGCTTCATAAACCTACATCCCTCATCATTCTGAAAGAATCGTTGCAAAGACTGGTTGTTATTCAGCATGTCAGCTGAGATTTTAGATGTATTATTCCAATTATACCCCTTGCGTAAAGCTATTGAAATGTTGGATGAAACCTGATCCACTTCACTCATGTATTGGGCATAGAAAATATATTCCAAATTTGTAGCAAACTTGCCATCAGCATTCAAGATGCAATTATTAACATCAATCTATTGTTACGGAAGTCGTGATATGTTGGACTTCCCACTGGGAATAAAGTTGGGAAACTTTTTGCCTCATTAGTTTTATCTTGGAGGACTTGAACAGGGTTGTTACCCTCAGCAGGTGCAACATTTAAATTGTTGTCAAAGTGATCTAATATCACCTACCCTAAGTCTATTGGCTGAAGGCATGTATCCATGAACATGCCATGTGATTGGCGATCATGTAAATTGTCTGCTTCAGCACTTGCCTCCCCTTCAGCATCCACATGTATAGCTTCATCGTTGTCTTGTTCAAAATCATTTAGCCAATCATTATTGAATGCTATATCTGTATAATATGGATTGGTTTTCTGTAAGTACAGCAAAGCTTGTCTAACATGATCTATATTGACATATTGATATTCGTAGCGTCCTTTATATGTCAATTTGCGTTTCAACTTCGGACAAGACGGATACATCTGCGTCAGTTCTTGGTAAAACCTCCGTTGTGCTAACAATATTGGATGGAACACAAGTGACTGGTCCATGAACGCCGTTTTGTGCACCTTTAGGCAAGGCCAACATCTTCATAAAAGGAATGTATAATGCAATCAAATGCTGTTCTAAACTATTAAGACAACTCAGCTCTGGAGGAATAGGATAAAAATGCAAGTTATCAACAATGCTCACTGCTGGCATTTCACCTCGACGCAACTTAACATTGCAACAATGACAAATCCATAACTGACCTCTTGATGATTCTAACCACTTGCAAGGTACCTCACAATTAGTACACTTGTGCAAATAATCTTCTGTAATACATTTCTTGGCTACCGAAGAACTCTCCTTCTGCTCAAAGTAACTATTCTTGATACAAATTTGTACTTGGTGCTTGAAAAAAAAAACCTATGACAAACACAACATACATAGTCCGGACCACTTCTTACCTTTTCCTGAAACTGTCTCAACACAAAGTCAAAGCTTTTCTTTCTCTTTGATTTCAATCGATTTCCGCCTATTAGCTGTTTTCAGTGACCATTTGTGTTGCTCATCTATAGCATATTTATTAATGCTGGCTTTAAGAAGAGACAACCTGTGTTTCTCATCCACAGCATATGAATTAATGCTGGCTTTACGAAGAGACAACCTGTGCTCCTCATTAATAGCATATTTGTGTACGCTTGCTTTACATTTAGCTAATTTGTGCTTCTCATTTACAGCATATTTCTGCTTACTGTTCTCCCTCAATTTCAAACTGTATGCTTCATCATCATATCTTTTACCTGATGCACTTTGTTGCTTCTCTTTGTTAGATGCATCACGTTTATATTGCGTCTTTATAGTCAAACGTTTCTTTGTAATAATATACTGTGAATCCTGGTCATAAGTAGATGTCTTTTTTTCTGAATGAAAACTCTTTCTGTCTGTGGTCCCTAAGTCAGACATACTGCTAAAGCTGCAACGAGAGTCCAAATGTCTCCTTTTCCTTATATGTGTCATCGCCTTCATCTGAATCAGCAACATGATTCCGTTTTGATGACATTCCACTGCCCTGAACAGCAACTGAACCTTCAGATTGACTCAGGTCGATCATTTCAATACAACTGCTTCTATCACTCCTGGTTTGCATTTGCTTTGTATTGAGCTGTTCTTGAATCGTACACAAATTATAGCAACCTGAATGGTGTTTTACACACACAACTGATTCATTATGATTATGATGCAGTAAATAAATTCCCTGCTCATAAACTTGCTTGCCCATACATCTGTAGTTCAACCACTTGCCACTAGAGTGTGTAGATATCTACACCCAGAAGGTTTGCTGCAGCCTGGATTTCCACCTCAGTTTCCCAGCTACCAACAAAATTAATTCTGGACTTGTTGATATAATCTGTCAACGAGCTGTAGTCCCTTATCAAACTACCAAACAATTTGTTTTCCTCCATGTGCTTCACGATAGCAAGCCTAAACCTGCGATGGGGTTTCTGGTTGCCACACACCACTTGTGACAGAGCCCTAAAAAAAACAATTTCCATCACTAACAATTTTGTCTGTAGTGCAAATAAATACTTTCTTCAGGCCATCACTTAAGCTATAAGCAAATCTCTTGGTGAGAAGACTTCCTTCCTGAACATGCAAATCTCCAGCTACAGGTTCACTGTATTGCAAGCCATATGGACGTTTTCTGAATGTGCATTTTTCTGGCAAGTCGGTTATCATGAGATATCTATCATCTGATTTATCAGATATCATCTTTCGTGTGTCCAAGAAAGAGTACAAATGGTTCCCTGAAACCACAACTTTGTCCAGTTTTTGAGAAGTCCATGTCACAACATTTTTCTCTTCATGCATGATCATAGCTGCCAAAGGCATTGCTACATATTGCCTTCCTGCATTGTCACCAAAGTGAACATCTACTTGATGAAAAGACCCTTGAACACAATGATAATTATCTGCTCTTGTGTTTTCAACACCTGCTACATCTGGTACTACATTATTTTCACCAGCAAGTTGAATCTTTAAGCGAGTTAAAGGGATGAAGCAATTTCTCACTTCAACACCTTTTGAAACACAACGTTTTGCATCAGAAGATGCAGGATTTGTCATTTTTGGCTAAATCACAAACTGGCGAAGCACTAGGCAAGTGACTTGGGTCTGCCAGGACTACCTTCACACCAACAGCTGTGAAATTGGCTGCTTCAATCGCCTTTGACAAAGTCATGATATGCATCATAACTTCCAAGAAACTGCTGTGGACAAGCGCTATGCTCGTTCCAAAATCAACCGGCATTCCAGAGGCATTGCAAGCATTGAAATCCAAAACAACAAAGTAGTTATTGTGATGTTCAATTACACAGTAATGTCCACTCAAATCCAACAGGCAAGATTTGTACTCTAGCAGAGCAATTTGCAAAGCTTCAGACATTGCAGAGAAAACACATGCACCTCCCATTTCTGTCCCTACAGACAAGCTGCATAATCTGTCAAAAGCGTGATACTGTCCATCAACACTTGCCTCTACTTTCTCCAACATCAACTTCTTTCCTTGCTCACATATGGAATCCAAAACAGAAGAATCCCAAGTACAACAACTGGTAACTTCCTGTCGCATCACATCTGCAACAGTACACCATTTTGTCCCTTGATCTCCATTTCCGACCTCTCGGAAATGAGTGCTACCAACTATCAGTGGCTTCACAATTCTGTCAGTGCAGATACATTGAACCACATCAGCCACATCATGCGTTGTACGCTGCTTACCTGACACAACTGCATTCTGATGGGCACGTGTCTGCTTGGCTGTCTTTTCCTGGGGGAAACGCCTCATGTTGTGTCCCTTTCTGCATGGCATTGTGAAATGATCTGTAAAACAAAATATGTAATTTACATAATGCACACTTGATATTTTTGTGATTGAAATGGCACTCATAATGTTATGTATAGATGAACTCAAACTTATTTGCAACAACTTACAGTTCTACAATGCTTGGATGTGTACAGCAGTATACCAACTTGTAGATGGGTAGTCCCAAATGCAACAATCCAACCTTAAAGAGATCTAATCAGTCGCGCTATCTCAACACATCGCTGTGTACAGTAAAGCGTGTGGGCTCCGTCAGACTGATGGTACATTCAGCTGCACCACAAACTCTGAAAAGTCGATTGGCCTCAAAGGTTGTTTAAATCGTGAAATATTATTATTATTCCCCTTTCTTTAACTACATACATTAGTCATTATGTTCTTCTTGTCAATACAGCACTTATGATATGAGAAAACCCAAGATTCATTCAAGACAACATGAAAGTCCTAACAGTATCTGGGGACCTGTTGTACATTACACAAGAGCAACACATAAGGCAAACTCTCTGATTCTGTACCTACTAAATGAGTATTATAAATTATCTATCTATCTATCCCTGTTGACTAACATGTATCTTACAAATACATTTCCTACATTGTTAGAACATTTGCTACATTTTACCAAACAAACACCAAACACAACCACATAAGTTACTTCAAAAAGTAATATTTATTGCACAACAAATTTTCAAAAGAAAGTACTATGCTTTAGTGCAATTATTTAAAAAAATGGAGTAAATGTAAGTGCACACTAAAAGTGAATCAAGAACACAGCGCGCACACACAACTTCCTATTTACAAAAACACAAGTGCTAATGATGACAGATGGAATCTACTCGCTGTCATCACAGCTGCCGACAATGTCCGTATTGTCCTCTCCCACCACCACTTCAACCAAGTCCTTAATTGAACAGACTTCTGATTCTTCTTCTCTGCTCTTCATCTCCAATTCACAAGCCACCGCCATCAGCTCACCATCAGAGACTTCTACAACACAATGCACAAACACACACACATGTCAATAACAATAGTCACTGATGAAAAATCTTTCTGAGAATGCCATGCCCAAAACCAACAGACATGAAACTGAAATACTTCCCACCAGAATCATAAAACTTTGTACATAACCTATTGTCTATGCCTGTAAATGATATCTGAGTGACTATACCTTTCATTGTAAATGTTTTCATGTAGTTGTTAACAATTACAATTACCAAAGCTGTAAAAATAACAACTGCTTAGGCCTTCCTTATCAACAACAATTATGTAAATAAATGGTGTTACCAACAAATAACAATTTGCAACATAATAATAACTTTCAATTATCTATGAGTATGTTCACACCTTTTCAAAAAAGTGTGTTCATTACATCTAATGCATCTTGCTTCTGACTTGCTGTTGCACTTCACACAACATATTATGTAAGATCCACACTTCAATATGCCTTTGTCACATAATGACTACATATTTGTAATGGTAACTCAAACTTGCATTTTTTGCTTTAAGATAAATTTTCGAACTCTTACCATCTTGAATACGCTTCTTTTAGTTGCCTCTGCAACTTCTCGATTCTTCGGTCCCTTTTGGACAGCTCCTGCCGTAGGAATCCTGCCTTCTTATTGGTGAACTGCTGCACCTTTACCATCCTGACCAATGCGCTGGAAGCCAGTGAGCCAGCATCCACCACACGCCGGTAAATGTGGTCCCGGCTTACTGCTGGATCCAGACATGAATACTGCAACACACATAACAAATAAAACACTTATTATACAACCTACATAGGCTTACTACAGTAAACATGACACATATTACCATAACCACAAATAAAATAAAGCACTCAAAACTTACATTTGCCAGCTGTAGAGCATTTGAAACTGCCACTACATCATCCTGGTCGATGGTTGAAAATTGGCTTGGTGATTGGAAAGCCATGTTCTGTCAACAGAAAGATTACAAAGTTAAACATACAAAATTCAAACAGGCCCCTCCACTAATCACTTCCAATCACCCTCCTTTGTCATGTAAGATACAATAATAACTGTTGCAGCAACGCTATTGTATACAATATCTCTACCAGTTTCTGTCTGGCTGATGCATTACCACATGAACTCAATGGCCGATCACCCACACTAAACCTTTCCACAGCCTCTACGCAAGCCAGCCATTAGAAATTCTGGACAGGGGGACACATTTCCCTAGTTGTGCCCACACTTAACCTGAAACCAGATCAACAACTTTCATGTGATATTCACTGTGGTTTATCAAGACATGCTTCAGTGCTGGTGTCTGTATGAAGGCTTTCTATTTCAATATAATTAAGCACAGATACTTTCATGGTCCCTGATCTTATTTGGTCTATGTATTGATTTTTAAATGAAATTATTATAAAATAAACCTATAGCACAAGAACTCTGAAATAACAACACATCAATAATGTGACTCAGATAATGTGATTCTAGTTAATCTCCTCTACTTTTTTCAGCTTTGTCTTCATTTTCATTTTTACTATCATCATCATACTTACTCATATACAGAAGTATGTTCCATTACTTCATATTTATGTTTCTGATTTAGGACATCTGAATTTGTGTATGAGTTCGTTTCTCTAAAGGAAACGTCACCTCTCACTGATCTACTGGAGAGACACGAATCATGCCTGCCACACTTTCATAATGAACCAACAATATTCTACACTTCAACACGGTTAGGATCATTGGGTGGCTGCTCAGTCTGCCTACGGGATTCACCTCTACAGCTGAATTACAACTGCTCGCCAAATGTGGAAGGATCTTATCTGACCTCTCCTAATGCATTACTACACATTGAAATAGTTCAACCCCAGTTGATTAGCATGTATCTTTCAAATACATCTCATACATTTTTAGAACATTTGCTAAATTTTTACAAATAAATATAAATCACAACCAATTGATTCAAAAAGTAGTTTTTATTTGCAGACCTGGCAATTTACAATAAAACACTTGATGTTCATCACATCACAGTGATGAACATATGGAACTTGTAGGGAAAGAATATGCTTCAATATCAGACTATATTGGCAAGTCTAAAATGAACTATGTTAACAATAGGGCAACAGAAATAGAAATACAAGCAACTGCATTTTGACTGGACATATTTATAAACACAGGTGAGAAATGGCTCAAATACAGTACAATGACTTCAAGACTGTCAAATTAAGCATTATATCTGAGATTGTATGATAACCACTTTGAACCAGTGGTTTGTGTACAGCCGATTAATGAGCAAATTTGCTTTAATGTGTGCAAAATGGTTTATCTGACACAGTGCATGTGTAAAATTACATGTGCAGTTTTAAATATGATAAACAATGAAAAAAAGGGCAAAGATGGTAGATGGTCTTATTCAAGGTATTTTAAAGAGAAAATGAAATCCCGAACAAAAATGCACTGAGAAAAATGAAATTTTCCATCCATCCATCTTCAACCGCTTATCCGGGTTCGGGTCGCGGGGGCAACAGCTCCAGCAGGGGACCCCAAACTTCCCTTTCCCGGGCCACATTAACCAGCTCTGACTGGGGGATCCCGAGGCGTTCCCAGGCCAGAGTGGAGATATAATCTCTCCACCTAGTCCTGGGTCTTCCCCGAGGTCTCCTCCCAGCTGGTCGTGCCTGGAACACCTCCCAAGGGAGGCGCCCAGGAGGCATCCGTACTAGATGCCCGAACCACCTCAACTGGCTCCTTTCGACGCAAAGGAGCAACGGCTCTACTCCGAGTCCCTCACGGATGACTGAGCTTCTTACCCTATC
>CAKAOH010025785.1:0-39320 GCA_916701665.1 Sebastiscus tertius | reverse complement strand
CTGTGTGTGTGTGTGTGTGTGTGTGTGTGTGTGTGTGTGTGTGTGTGTGTGTGTGTAAGACATGGAAGCCCTCCTGGGTCTTAAAGGGCACCAAACAACATCAACAGGAACCGGAGGTCAGACAGACAGACAGAGTTTTAGAAGTCATCTGATCCCTCAACACTTTCCTCAGAGGAAGACACGACTCTCCCCCAGAACACGACTCTCCCCCAGAACACGACTCTCCCCCAGAACACACGACTCTCCCCCAGAACACGACTCTCCCCCAGATTACACACACACTCCACAGTCATTACCGCAGGCTGTTATATAGCTGAAGTTACTTTTTTCTCATGTGTTTGAAAAACCATGTGATGTGATCGACAGTGAGATTATTATGTAAACAACAGTTTCCAAGGTCAAGAATGAACTTTAAAGATCAAGGAAACAGGGACAAAATCTCCCCAAAATGCTCCAAAAATAATAGAAATCTTAAAAGCTACAATTGTATAACAATCCACCTGATTCGACTGTTATCAGCTCAGATCAGAAGTGGACATAGTCACCATGACGTCACCCACTGCTACCGAAGGGTTAAGATTCACCTAAATGTGAAGGCAGAGACTTCTTATTCAGCTTCATTAATCTGTGTTTCCTGGTTGATTCACAGCATTGGTTACTCAATCAGAACATCTAATTAACACTGCATGAATAGGCTACAGTATATCTGTTTTTACATATACTGTCTGTATCTCCTGCCTATTGCTAATAGTTGCCATTAATTTCCAGATGAAATAATTCATTCATTTGCATATCATTGTCTTTGCAACTGATAAAGATGAATATGAAAACTGCAGCGATCACTTCTAGAAATTAGATATAGAAGTATGTGATGCAGATCAGTTCTAGTGATTAGATGTAGAATGGACTTGGACCTATATAGCGCTTTTCTAGCCTTGCGACCACTCAAAGCTCTTTACACTACATGTCAGTATTCACCCATTCACACACACATTCATACACTGATGGCAGAGGCTGCCAAGGTGCCAACTTTGCCCATCAGGATCTGATCTAAATACTCATTCACACACACCGATGGCTATGCAATTTGGGGTTAAGTGTCTTGCTCAAGGAAACATCGACCCGGAGCAGCTGGGGATCGAACCACCAATCTTCCAATTGGTGGACAACCTGCTCTACCCTCTGAGCCACAGCCGCCCTCGGTGACTTCTGCATCACAGAAGTCAGTGATGCAGATCACTTCTAATGATGACATATAGAAGTCAGTGATGCAGATCAGTTTCAGCTGTAACGAGAAGCTGTCAGACAAACTCATGACGTTCTCAGTGTTTCAAGAAGTCAGTAGGTGTGCTGATAGGACCTTTAGAGATACTGCCAGGGGATCACAAAAAATCATTACATTTAATATCAGCCATCAATCTGCCAGCTATCTGTGTGGGCATGTAGGGGCTGGACAAAATAACAGGAACACTGTAAAACAAAATCCAATGAAGCAAATCCAGCCTCAGAAATGACCATGAAGCTGAATCAACAGCTCTCTGACACAGATTGGATTTTAAACACATCTTGTGTGTGTAGAGTTGAAAATGGAGTTACCCTAAAATATTAAACGGTCAATTTACCTAAATTACAAAAAGAGAATCCAACCAAATTTGGGATGCACGATGGTATCGGCTGGGGATGTTAATAATTAACCGTTTAACCGTTAACTGACATTAAGCATCTTCAGAGGTAAATATTTAAATTAAAAATTAAAAAGATTTACTTTAACGAGACCCGTGCTTATCGCATCAACTTATTAAAACTTCAAATTACCGCCTTGCAGTTGTTTGCCTCCACGAACCGGTCAAGTTGCAGTTTACATCCATGTCTGTCCAAAATGTCTCCAGTTCATCATTTTATCCTGTTAGAATCCTGTTAAAATCGAATCACTTCATCCTTGTGTCCAAGTGGACGTTTGTGCCAAATTTGAAAAAATTCCTTCCAGGCGTTCACAGGAATGGACCGCTGTGTGTTTATTTTTGTTTTTTGAACACATGATAATTTAACCTAAAGTAATATTTAAAAAAACAGTAATAGTCCTGGATAATGGGTTATTCCGAATATCAAAGCTATTAGTTATCTTAAAACCTTAAAGAAAAGCAAAAGTATTTTCATGGCTAGATACCAAAACAGGTCAAATATGGCTTTTTGTGATTTGGGTGAACTGACCCTTAAAAGGTGCAGTGTGTCTGATCTGGTGGCATCTAGCGGTGAGGTTGCAGATTGCAACAAACTGACATGGCTCCCATGTGCCAAGCGTGTAGGAGAACTACGGTGGCAACACGAAAACATGAAAATGTGAATGTCCCTCTCTAGAGCCAGAGTTTGGTTTGTCCGTTCTGGGCTACCGTAGAAACATGGTGGCCGGCTCCATGAAGATATAAACGGCTCATTCTAAGGTAATGAAATCACAGTGACTCTTATTTTCAGGTGATTATACACTACAGAAAACATACTGAAACAGATATCTCCCTAAATGCTACACACTGTTCCTTTAAGCCTCCATCATGTCTCATATAGAAGACAATCTGGTGTTTGTCTCTTTCAATCAGTTGAGATAGCTGTGTTTATGAATCCCCATATTTGAAGAAAAGAGGCCATTTTTAGTGACAGTATGACACTACGGAGAAAAGGTCACAAGTGTCTCCAAAATCAATCCACTTCTTCCTCTTGAAAGCATTCATGCAAATATGGCCACTATTGATATAGTGTAATCTAGTTAATTATGCTTGTGACTACAATTACATTTTTTCACTCAGGAATCAATAAACCTAAGTTAAATTCTTCCTAAACCATGCCTGCACTTTGCCTGCATGCATTGATCCATCTATCATTCATTAAACTGCAGAATATGATGCGTTCTGACCTATAGATATGGTCCACACGGCTGCGATCTTCATCATGGCTTTGGTTCTGGAGTTGAAGCGGCTGTGCTCTATGGGGTTGCGGATGGCGACGTATCGGTCCAGGGAGATGGCGCACAGGTGCATGATGGAGGCGGTGGAGAACAGCACGTCCAGGTAGATCCAGATGGGACACAGGGCGCTGGGGAGAGGCCAGGCGTAGTCTGGAGGAACAGAGAGGAGGTGATGTTATAGTGCTGATAATACACAGTTGTCTTTGAAAGCAGTGATGTAGATCTGTTCAATCTGTTCTCAGGGCCTCGCTGAGTGAACGCCATTAGAGTGGGAAGGCTTAAGATGCAGGTTGACTAAACTTTAATTAATTAGAGTGCATCAAAGCACAGCACACTTTACATGCACTGCATCCCCCCGTTCCCATGAGGAATTGGGTTAAGGTAATGGTTTGATTACAGCATTTCCAAGTATTACTCTGATTATTATGATTAAGATCACAACATAAAGGTGTTTAATTCTATAGTCGGAGAGTAGAGGGTAAAATTAGATAATTAGTATGCATTAGACTCTGGATTAGATACTGTTCTCTATATGTTTCTGTGCACATGGATGTATGGAAGATAAGAGAATAAAGCCTTGCAGTGTCTGTTGTGAAAGACTCCAGGTTTGGTGCATCCTGCTGATTCTGATGAGGATAAAAACAAATGGGAGATAATTAAAAACAATGTTGATTAAAAGGCTGATTATAAAGATAAAGATTGATTTGACAGATTCATTTCACAATACTACGCCTACACAGGAACTATGGTGAGTCATTAAATCATCATTAAAACTGTGTAAAATATGGAACACAGTCTGTAATTATTTTTCAATTGTCAACCAAGGACTCAATGTAGACTTTTCAAAAGTTTTGTTGTCTAAACTTAAGTAAGTACTTTTGTTACCTAAACCTGACCAGGTAGTTTTGTTTCCATAAATCTAACTAAGGAGTTTTGTTGTCTAAACCTAACTAAGTAGTTCTGTTGTCTGAACTTAAATAAGTACTTTTGTTGTCTAAACCTAACTAAGTAGTTCCGTTGTCTAAACCTAACTAAGTAGTTCTGTTGTCTAAACCTAATCAAGTAGTTTTGTTGCCTAAACCTAACTAAGTAGTTTTGTTGCCTAAACCTAACTAAGTAGTTCTGTTGTCTAAACCTAATCAAGTAGTTTTGTTGCCTAAACCTAACCAAGTAGTTTTGTTGCCTAAACATAACTAAGTAGTTTTGTTGCCTAAACCTAACTAAGTAGTTCTGTTGTCTAAACCTAATCAAGTAGTTTTGATGCATAAGAAGACCTAAAAACTAAGTAAACATACTCTGGACGTTTATTTTGAAAAGACAATATGCATGTAATGAGCGAAAACTGTCCCTGACACGTCCAACACTGATGCTAGAGGGGTGCATAGAGCATCAGAGTTTGAAGTGGGGTCACTGACCAAACGGCGGTATTTGACGGGTTGGGAATGAAAACGTGTCAACTTTGCAGGTTCCAGGTGTGAAATAAAGGTTAAAGGTTAAATGAAATCTCAGTTGAATTCAAATGTGCTGACTCAGTTCAGGCAGCACAGTGAGAGTTGCACTTGTTCATCAGCTGATAGTTAAATGGTTGTTTAACGGGAAACACAGTCATTAGATCAACTCAACAGTTTGTGACGCTAACAGCGACCAGACGTTATTTGTCGGTGATGCTTTGCTGACTGCTGATACCCGAGGGTAAAATCCTTCTCCCTTCTCCCACATGGGGAATAAAATCAGCCTCAATTATATCGGCGCTGGGCCGGCGTGCCGCCTGGGACGCCGGCCCAGCAGCTGATGTAACTAACAGAAATACAACTGAGAACAGTTGGCACAGAATTAAATCAACGGGTTAACCTGTTCTCAAACTGGTGTAAATTGATTAGCTTGATTGGTGAGCTGGCTGCTTAGTGGGCTAAAATGATATCCTCGCACTATTTTTCCACCAGCAGGGAAGGTACTGTACACTGGGGGAAAGATCAGATTTAAGCACGTGAAGAAGAAGTCGTACAAGTAAAATCAAAAAAAATGTGTTGACACATGAATGCACCATTATATAGTGTATATATATATATACTGTACGTCTGTATTCAGAGTTACACATGCAATCAAGTTCATAATTATTAGGACTTTAAGAAATTTAAACATGCACTATCTGGCGCACTTTACACTCACTTTACACTATACATCCTATACCACTTTATTGCTGACCGCATATATGTACATATTACATTTATTTATTTATTTATTGCACATTCCACATGTATTTATTGACGGACTGTACACACTTTGTTGATACTCTGTATCTTTATATCTCTATTATTGTTTTTATAATTTTTGTATACCTTTACCTCTCCTGTGATTCACTCTGTTTGCTGATGTTGCTGCTCTGACACCTGAATTTCCCTCCAGGGATTAATAAAGGTTCATTTTATCTTATCTTATCTTATCTTATAAACTATGTATTATATCTCACTCTGGTTCATATTTTTTCTCCCAATATTATAAATACATGTCAGTGTTTCCAAATTGCGGGTGAGTATATCGTCAAAAGTATTTAAGATGAGTCAAAATGTTCAGGGACAGATCTTTTCTTTTGTTTCTGAGAGATGTGTTCTCCTTAAAGGTTCTCCAGTCCACATTCATAACTAAAAGTATTATATACTATTAAATGAAATGTAACATGCAACTGAAGAACATCAAGGGAACGTGTTATATTTCCAGCTGTGTCAGCTTTGTAAGAGGGCGTGTACTATATATATCGCCTACAGTATATACAGTATATACTGTTTGCAATATATATATATATATATATATATATGGCATATATGGCATGCTGTTTAGGAAATTATTATATATAATGTGGAATTTGAGAATATTGAATGAAATCCTGAATATATGGAATGAAATCCTGAATATATGGAATGACATCCTGAATATATATGGAATGGAATCCTGAATATATTGAATGAAACACTGAATATATGGAATAGAATCCTGAATATATTGAATGAAACTCTGAGAATATGGAATGAAATCTGATGTCATCACGGCGCTGCTGCCGTCTTGTGTTTTAGGTGATTATCCATACAGATGTTGGTGCTGCTAGACGTGTGTGTCACTATGAGCGAGTCAGCATGAAATCTAGTATCAGCAATCCTAAATAATGAGGAGATAATGAACACCCTGATGAATGAGTGTACCACAGGCCAAAATAATACTGGTAAACATATTCAACATCGTTCTACAGATGTAGAGTTTATTCACTTTTTCATCATAGAAGAGTAATGCAGAACTGAACTAGTTCACTAAAGTGTGAAAGATATTGACAGATTTAAACTTCCCGGATCAATAACTCATCAACAAAATCTTGTTAAAACACCAACGAGGGCTCTTTCTAACCGTAGTGAGGCAGACAACGAGCTACGAGCTCATTTTAATGCCAACAAGCCTTTAGCCCTCTAAGCAGGAAATATAACAAATACATCCATGGTCTGTATGCGCGGCCTGCTGTGAGACGAGTGGTCAGGGAACGTCTACAAAGTGCAATGCCGAAAAGAGTTGCTCCAAAAATATTCAATGACTTCACTATTATACACTGTAGTGATACCAAAATGACTTCACACATCATCAACGGTCTCTTCCTGGTTATACTACAACGCTTATTTTGGAAAAATGTGCTTTTGCATAATTTTGGTGTATTTATAATGGGAAAAATATTAAATATTTTCAGGGTTCATTCCATATATTCAGGATTTCATTCCATATATTCAGGATTTCATTCAATATTCTCAAATTCCACATTATATATAATAATTTCCTCCTTCACAGAGGACGAGACCTGTGGCCACACACACACACACACACACACACACACACACACGCTCCTTAATTTCATCTCTGATTTGCAGGACAGGCTGCACGTATGATGTATGTGGAGTGAATCACACGCTTGTTTGTTTGTGTGTGTGTGTGTGTGTGTATGTGTGTGTGTGTGTGTGTGTGTGTGTATGTGCTGCTGACTGAGTGGGAGGCAGCTTGCATAACTTTCCAGAGGTCAAACACTTATTGGGGGCACTGCATGACACACACACACACACACACACACACCCACACACAGTGTTACTCAGCTGGCTCGCGGGTGTGTTGGATTTTCTAGTAACTGCAGTGAGAGACTGAAGTCAGCAGCTCTAGCTCCACACTGTTGATGAAATACTTCAACTTTCAATTAAAGAAAACAGCACTGTGAGGTAATTTAGTTTCTGAATGTTCAGTTAAACCAGTGTGACGGTTGAGGCATAATGCAAGGAGATTATGATTCAAAAATCAGATATTAGTCAAGGAGCGATTTGAGGTGATGATTAATGTTTATGAGTGTATATTTCAGCCTACTATTTAACACCTTGGTGCACTTCATTTTACAGGTTAGCAAATTTCATAGTAATTAGGTTATAATTAGAAAGTGACCTATTTAATTGGAATTACTGCCAAATTACCTCAATATTTACCTCAAATGTATTAAAAATGACTTCTAAATTTACATGATTCAGGAAGTTTTTAAAGAAATTTCAAAGAAGTTATTTGCTAATTATTATCTGGAAATAAAATGTATCAATTAACTTTGTATTTTTTTCCTGAAAATGTATTAAATTAATTACCAACTATTGGGAAATAGGGGAATATAATTATTAAATAATATTTATAATAAAGTAATTTTCGATACATTTTGAGGTAAATATTGGGGTAATTTGGCAGTAATTCAAAAGAAATAATTTCAAATAGGTTACTTGCAAATTATCACCTAATTACCATTAAATTTGCAGACCTGTAAAATGAAGTGTTACCAATAGCTTTTAAACTGCTGTTCAAGTAAGGTTTACTGGATATCTGCTGATGGCAAATGCATTTTTAAGAAGTAAGACATCCCAGTATTTCATTAAAGCAGCAGTAGGTGAGATTGGAGCAAATATGATTAATAAAAGTTATTTTTATAAAACGGTCACTATATCCAGACAGTAGTGCGTGAGACCGGTAATCTGGAAATCTGCCTCCAGTGTCCTCCAGTGTCCTCCGGTGTCCTCTGGTGTCCTCTGGTGCTCCTAACGGCATCTGCCAGATTTCAAAGCCCGGAGGAAAACAACCAATCAGATCTGATCTGGAGTCTGCCGTCCAGCTGCCATCTCTGAGCAGCTGTCAATCACTCACAAACTTCAACCAAACGGTCAAACTTGATTCATATTTGATCAGCGCTGCCTAGTTTGACCGTTTGATCAGAGTTGGTGAGTGATTGACAGCTGCCTCTGTTGAATGAACAGCCAATAGGAACGCTCTCTCTCTCTGAAATGACCTGTGATTGATCAAAGACTCCCGTCACGGGCTAGATGTTCTAAAGCCTGAAAACAGAGCCATGAGGAGGAGCAGAAGTCTAGTTTTCTCTCAGAACACTTGAATTACAATATACTGAAAGGTTATTATGGAATTTTTGCCCAATGATGCCAAAAACATTCTGCCTACTGAAGCTTTAATTATGTCTCTGTTTTTGTATATCATCGGAGAGGAATGTAAGCACACTACAAATATATGTTTTTAAGTAACTCTACTCCAAAATGTCTTAAATATCAGTGCTGGTTTTGAGAAGGTTTGAGAATGTTAAATACTGTAAATAGTGAACCAAACTACTAACTTGTATATTTTGTTCCTAAACACAAAATATAGGAATAATCTTTCCACATATTGTCTGGCAACCACAGAAACATTTGGGAATCAGTGGACTATATGATATCAACCGTAAGTTGATCCTGATCCAAAAGACACCGCTGGCCTTGAGAATGAAAATGATTGCTGGCCATAGAAGACAACTGATTCTGATATGATGTCTATGATGTCCCTTGGGCAAAGCCAACCAGATCGCTCTCCGTCTCCCTCAGAGCCTAGCAATTACCAACAACACAGGACACACCGCAGCTGGTTCTCAACAGTTATTTTGGTTGTTCAACAGTCCCACATTTCCGCTCCTGGGAGCTGACGGTAACTGCTAAGACTGACCCCAATGCTTAGAAGCTTTGACTGTTGCCATGGTAATCAACATCCAAATCATTATTCAAATGCACTGTTTTGTTTTTTTATTATTACATATTTATTACCTGACCTATCCAGGGTGTACCCCGCCTTCACCCAATGTCGGCTGGGATAGGCTCCAGCACCCCTGCGACCCGGACAGGATAAGCGGTTACAGATGCACATTTTGTAGTCATTTATGTTTCAATAAAAAGGAAAATCCTTGAATTCTGATTTTTGTCCTCATCTCTCATTAGACATTATTAGCAAAGTAAAGTACGATATAAATTAATAGCAACGTCGTCGTGGTCCCACCCCGTACTCTTTGGTAACTGGGGATAGCTACTAGAGTGGGCGATCGGACAAATATATCGGCTATCGGCAATTGGCTGAGTACATCACCGGTTGCTTTTTTGGGCGATGTTTTTCATTTTATTTTGCTAATTTAATGGTCTGCCTCTGAAGAACAAGAGGCATTGTGGCGCTGCTCAGCGGGCAGGAAGACACATGGAACTCCAGCCAGAGTTGTTGATTTGTGGAAACGACTACTACACTGTTTTAAAGACAGAATTTTATTTTGTTTCTGTTTGGATGAAGTGTGTTGTATGATGTTACACCACTAAAACAGCTGAGCTCTCAGTTGAAACTGTGGTGGCAGGGAGCGGGGATGTGCACCACACAACACACACAAACTTGCACAAATATATCGGCAATCACCGGTGACGATGGCCGGTTAGAAAATTGGAACATATCACCAAATCCTAATAGCTACTGGGGAATCAAAAGCGCTATCCTTTGGTTGTGTAATGGTTGTGTAATGGTTGACGCTCTGCCTTTCTGTTGTAAATGGAGAACTAATTTTCCCAGGAGATCGTAACCGGTGGCAGAACTGCATAGTGAAAGTGAAGCTTATAGGGAACCAATCTAAACACCGATGGTGTCATTATTCTACAGACATTACATTAAGCAGTCAACATTTACCTCACAATGATAAGCTAAAGGAAAAAAATGTGTCTATTGCCACTTTGAGTCCATGTTGTTCTCATATGTCTGAGGGTAAAGCAGCAGCAAGCCATCGATCTGAGCAGTGTTCAATTTACTGCACTGTCTCAGCTAAATGACCTCTCTCTCTCTCATTGTATTTCAAATTACAGTCCCTCTCATTCCTCTTTCTTATTTATTAAAGCAAATATGACACAGCTCATAGTAATCCGGTGTCTGAGACACCCGGCATCAATGTGTGTGTATGTTTTTCGTACATGTGTGTTTTATCAGCGAGTGTTTCCAATTTGCGCCCAACGCAGAGAGATAACTTTGATTGAGTTGGCCTTGAAGGTTATATACCTTTAGGCTGTGGGTGTGTGTTCTACTCACATCCTAATGAGTCTATAAGATCTCACTGCCTTACTGCTGCTTTTGTTCCGTCTCATTTTCTTCATCCCTTATCCTCCCTGCCCTCTGTCTTCTGATCTTATTCCTGTATATTAGAAATTCATAGATATTTGTTTACTTCATGTTTGCTGGTGCAATTTGTGGTGAGATATATTCTGTTGTGATGTTTTTTCTTTATGTCACACGCCTGCAAACATGAGCGATTTCTTCACTTCATATATTATCGGTGTTTAATTACCACTTCTTTGTTTCATCACAGTGCAAACAGAGCCGAATGAATCTAAATTGCATTCATTCCTCATCCTTCTTCCTTTATGGCCACATGTTGAATGAATGGAAGACACCAGATTAGTGTGTATGGAAAGTTGAGACATCAACTGATAAAACTAATTTTCCAGACACCTCGTCATTACGGGAGATCAAACTGCAATTTCTTTTTGTCTGTGAGACAGAAATGTTAGAAAAAAACGTTTTGCTCTTCATGCAGGATTCAACATGAGTTGACGGTTAGTTAGTGAGGAAATTCACCATTTAATGACCTGATTATTTAAAAATCTAATATCTTTGTTTGATGCTCCGTCTAAATGTCTCTTATAATACAGTCTGCTTTTAGAATTAACCTATGTATTATTTGTATGAACGCCCCCAACAACAAAAGACATTCTGGCTACATTTGATTTGAAGAGACTGTCCTCCCAAGAAGAACAACAACATCAGTTGTTTCAACAAAGGCCCCAAAACGAGACATGTTCATGGAAGTGCAGCCGGGCTCACCAAAAGGTGTGAGAATGACACGATAATGCGCACGGCAAAAGCAGTAATGAGAACACACCGGCACGCTGGTGTGTTTTTTAGTGACGTTTGCTGGCGTGTTTATGTGACGTTTATGGCATGTTTTCTAGTGACATTTGTGGCGTGTTTTCTAATGACGTTTATGGTGTGTTTTCTTGTGATGTTTATGGCGTGTTTTGTAGTGACGTTTGTGGCGTGTTTTATGGTGACATTTGTGGCATGTTTTCTTCTGACGTTTGTGGCGTGTTTTCTAGTGACGTTTGTGGTGTGTTTTCTAGTGACGTTTGTGGTGTGTATTCTAGTGACGTTTGTGGCATGTTTTATGTGACATTTACGGCGTGTTTTCTAGTAACGTTTACGGCGTGTTTTCTAGTGACGTTTATGGCGTGTTTTCTAGTGACATTTCTGATGTGTTTTTTAGTGACGTTTGTGGCGTGTTTTCTAGTGACATTTCTGATGTGTTTTTTAGTGACGTTTGTGGCGTGTTTTCTAGTGACGTTTGTGGTGTGTATTCTAGTGACGTTTGTGGCATGTTTTATGTGACATTTACGGCGTGTTTTCTAGTAACGTTTACGGCGTGTTTTCTAGTGACGTTTATGGCGTGTTTTCTAGTGACATTTCTGATGTGTTTTTTAGTGACGTTTGTGGCGTGTTTTCTAGTGACATTTCTGATGTGTTTTTTAGTGACGTTTGTGGCGTGTTTTCTAGTGACGTTTGTGGTGTGTATTCTAGTGACGTTTGTGGCATGTTTTATGTGACATTTACGGCGTGTTTTCTAGTAACGTTTACGGCGTGTTTTCTAGTGACGTTTATGGCGTGTTTTCTAGTGACATTTCTGATGTGTTTTTTAGTGACGTTTGTGGCGTGTTTTCTAGTGACATTTCTGATGTGTTTTTTAGTGACGTTTGTGGCGTGTTTTCTAGTGACGTTTGTGGTGTGTATTCTAGTGACGTTTGTGGCATGTTTTATGTGACATTTACGGCGTGTTTTCTAGTAACGTTTACGGCGTGTTTTCTAGTGACGTTTATGGCGTGTTTTCTAGTGACATTTCTGATGTGTTTTTTAGTGACGTTTGTGGCGTGTTTTCTAGTGACATTTCTGATGTGTTTTTTAGTGACGTTTGTGGCGTGTTTTCTAGTGACGTTTGTGGTGTGTATTCTAGTGACGTTTGTGGCATGTTTTATGTGACATTTACGGCGTGTTTTCTAGTAACGTTTACGGCGTGTTTTCTAGTGACGTTTATGGCGTGTTTTCTAGTGACATTTCTGATGTGTTTTTTAGTGACGTTTGTGGCGTGTTTTCTAGTGACGTTTGTGGTGTGTTTTTTAGTGACGTTTGTGGCGTGTTTTCTAGTGACGTTTACGGCGTGTTTTCTAGTGACGTTTATGGTGTGTTTTCTAGTGACATTTCTGATGTGTTTTTTAGTGACGTTTGCTGCCGTGTTTTATGTGACATTTACGGCGTGTTTTCTAGTGACGTTTATGGTGTGTTTTGTAGTGATGTTTATTGTGTGTTTTGTAGTGATGTTTATTGTGTGTTTTGTAGTGATGTTTATGATGTGTTTTCTAGTGACGTTTATTGTGTGTATGCTAGTGACGTTTATGGTGTGTTTTCTAGTGATGTTTATGGTGTGTATTCTAGTGACGTTTATGATGTGTTTTCTAGTGACGTTTACGGCGTGTTTTCTAGTGACGTCTATGGTGTGTTTTCTAGTGACGTCTATGGTGTGTTTTCTAGTGACGTTTACGGCGTGTTTTCTAGTGACGTTTGTGGCGTGTTTTCTAGTGACGTTTGTGGTGTGTTTTCTAGTGACATTTGTGGCGTGTTTTCTAGTGACATTTACGGCGTGTTTTTTAGTGACGTTTACGGCGTGTTTTCTAGTGACGTTTACGGCGTGTTTTCTAGTGACGTTTACGGCGTGTTTTCTAGTGACATTTCTGATGTGTTTTTTAGTGACGTTTATGATGTGTTTTCTAGTGACGTTTATGGTGTGTATTCTAGTGACGTTTATGATGTGTTTTCTAGTGACGTTTATGGTGTGTTTTCTAGTGACGTTTACGGCGTGTATTCTAGTGACGTTTATGATGTGTTTTCTAGTGACGTTTATGGTGTGTATTCTAGTGACGTTTATGATGTGTTTTCTAGTGACGTTTGTGGCGTGTTTTGTAGTGACGTCTATGGTGTGTTTTCTAGTGACGTTTACGGCGTGTTTTCTAGTGACGTTTATGGTGTGTTTTCTAGTGACGTTTGTGGTGTGTTTTCTAGTGACATTTACGGCGTGTTTTTTAGTGACGTTTACGGCGTGTTTTCTAGTGACGTTTGTGGTGTGTTTTCTAGTGACGTTTGTGGTGTGTTTTCTAGTGACGTTTGTGGTGTGTTTTCTAGTGACGTTTACGGCGTGTTTTCTAGTGACGTTTATGGTGTGTTTTCTAATGACATTTCTGATGTGTTTTTTAGTGACGTTTGTGGCGTGTTTTATGTGACATTTACGGCGTGTTTTCTAGTGACGTTTACGGCGTGTTTTCTAGTAACGTTTACGGCGTGTTTTCTAGTGACGTTTATGGTGTGTTTTCTAGTGACATTTCTGATGTGTTTTTTAGTGACGTTTGCTGCCGTGTTTTATGTGACATTTACGGCGTGTTTTCTAGTGACGTTTATGGTGTGTTTTCTAGTGACGTTTGTGGTGTGTTTTCTAGTGACGTTTATGGTGTGTTTTGTAGTGATGTTTATGGTGTGTTTTCTAGTGACGTTTATTGTGTGTATGCTAGTGACGTTTATGGTGTATTTTCTAGTGACGTTTATGATGTGTATTCTAGTGACGTTTATGATGTGTATTCTAGTGACGTTTATGATGTGTATTCTAGTGACGTTTATGGTGTGTATTCTAGTGACATTTATGATGTGTTTTCTAGTGACGTTTATGGTGTGTATTCTAGTGACGTTTATGATGTGTTTTCTAGTGACGTTTATGGTGTGTATTCTAGTGACATTTATGATGTGTATTCTAGTGACGTTTATGGTGTGTTTTCTAGTGACCTTTGTGGCGTGTTTTCTAGTGACGTTTATGGTGTGTTTTTTAGTGATGTTTTTGGCGAGTTTTTTAGTGACGTTTATGGCATGTTTTTTAGTGATGTTTATGGCGTGTTGTATAATGATGTTAGTGACGTCTTTTATAGTGACCTTCCTGATGTGTTTTATAGTGATGTTAGTGACATGTTTTATAGTGATGTTAGTGATGTGTTTTATAGTGATGTTAGTGATGTGTTTTATAATGATGTTAGTGATGTGTTTTATAGTGACCTTCCTGATGTGTTTTATAGTGATGTTAGTGATGTGTTTTATAGTGATGTTAGTGATGTGTTTTATAGTGACCTTCCTGATGTGTTTTATAGTGATGTTAGTGATGTGTTTTATAGTGATGTTAGTGATGTGTTTTATAGTGATGTTAGTGATGTGTTTTATAGTGATGTTAGTGATGTGTTTTATAGTGATGTTAGTGACGTCTTTTATAGTGACCTTCCTGATGTGTTTTATAGTGATGTTAGTGATGTGTTTTATAGTGATGTTAGTGACGTGTTTTATAGTGATGTTAGTGACGTGTTTTATAGTGATATTAGTGATGTGTTTTATAGTGACCTTCCTGATGTGTTTTATAGTGATGTTAGTGATGTGTTTTATAGTGATGTTAGTGATGTGTTTTATAGTGATGTTAGTGATGTGTTTTATAGTGACCTTCCTGATGTGTTTTATAGTGATGTTAGTGATGTGTTTTATAGTGATGTTAGTGATGTGTTTTATAGTGATGTTAGTGACGTCTTTTATAGTGACCTTCCTGGTGTGTTTTATAGTGATGTTAGTGATGTGTTTTATAGTGATGTTAGTGACGTGTTTTATAGTGATGTTAGTGACATGTTTTATAGTGATGTTAGTGATGTGTTTTATAGTGATGTTAGTGATGTGTTTTATAGTGATGTTAGTGACATGTTTTATAGTGATGTTAGTGATGTGTTTTATAGTGATGTTAGTGACGTGTTTTATAGTGATGTTAGTGACGTGTTTTATAGTGACCTTCCTGATGTGTTTTATAGTGATGTTAGTGATGTGTTTTATAGTGATGTTAGTGATGTGTTTTATAGTGACCTTCCTGATGTGTTTTATAGTGATGTTAGTGATGTGTTTTATAGTGATGTTAGTGATGTGTTTTATAGTGATGTTAGTGATGTGTTTTATAGTGACGTTCCTGATGTGTTTTATAGTGACCTTCCTGACTACCTTACTGTACATGGACGTACTGAGGAGAGATGCTGGACAGCGCTGGTGAGCTAACCAGATGTATGGTGGACTGAGACAGCTGGGAGCTCCGCTGGAAAGCCCGTCTGAGGACGACCCAATGATATCAATTCTGATAGTTGTATTATCACTCTTTTACATCCACTGCTATTGGTTTTTGTTATTAGTCCTACTTGTATTAGTTATTACAGCTGCTAGGCTATTATTGTGGTTGCTGTGCTCTCTCTCTCTCGCTCTCTCTCTCTCACTCTCTCTCTCTCTCTCTCCCCAACCTGTAGCGGCAGATGGCTTTCCACCCAGAGCCCAGTTCTGCTCCAGGTTTCTTCCCGCTAAACGGGGAGTTTTTCCTGGCCACAGAGCGCTTGGTGGATCTCTTGTTGGGTCTCTAAACTATGGTGTACGGTCATAGACCTGCTCTATATATGAAGCGTATATAACTTCTGTTATGATTTGACGCTATATAAAAATAAATTGAATTGAATTGAATTGAATTGAAGTTTACTGCGACCAAAATGTGACACTGAGGGGTGAGGGGACGTGTTGGGATGAGAATGTGTTGGATATCAGGTTGCCAAGTGACAACGCTCTCTAGTAGCCGTGGCAATCATGATGGGAGTAAAGGAGGTGTAGGGCGACAAAGTCTGCGAAGGGAGGAGGTTGGGATGGATATGCATGCATGTTTGTCTTCTGCAGGACTTTCTGCCACTCTTGTATGATCTGCTGCTGCCATACAGACATTTTCAACCATTTACACGCAACACAAGCCACAATGAGGTCATGTGAAGGAGGTCGTTTGTGTGGACAGTGCGGCAGTTGTGTGTGAACCCAACCAAGGTCGACTGGAATTGTACATTTGCAGAGATTTATTGGACAAGAGTGATTTGATCAGGATGATTGGAATAATTTTTTCCTGTCCAAAGAACATCTACCTCGTAATGGTTTTATTCTGGGCCATTATAAATATCCAGCCTGTGTGTGTGTGTGTGTGTGCTGGTTATTTTGGAAGCTTAAACTCCATCAATTATATTTAGTCATCATTCTGGCAATTTCAATTAAATAAACTCAAACATTTGCCAAATGCTGTGTGTGTGTGTGTGTGTGTGTGTGTGTGTGTGTGTGTGTGTGTGTGTGTGCGTGATAGCAGTCAGTAGACAGCAAGTATTTAGAGATAAAAAGTTGCTAAATTACCATCCACATCATCTTTTATCATGATTGTCATCATCATCATAATCATCATCAAGTTAAATGGTGTGAGAAGATTGTGTGACGTGCCTGTGTGTGTGTATCTGTCTGGTCTATCACTCAGCCAGCCGTGGGGATCAATGCAGTCAAGTACCAGTCTGATGGATAACAAGTATAGATCCAGGTTCTGGGCGTGTGCGTTTAAAGGGGACTACATTTCTTATATAGGTGTGTATATCAATGACACACTGTCGGTGCATCAGACAAAGACAAAAGAGAAAAGACATTCTTCTTTTTTTTTCTTGTTTTTTGTGTGAAACATTGATTACAGCAGTGAGCAATCAGCAGCAACTCGGACCAACAGACAGCCACAGAGTGAGCGCCCGAGTGTGTCCATTGACCATATGCGGCCCATTAAGTACCCATCAACCTTCCCTGTCCTGTTTAGTATTCTTGAAGGATTCCAGCCACAAAGCGGAGACATGAACATAATACGTTTGGCAAAGATGTGCCGAGGATACAAAAGAGGCTGCAGGGCGTAGTGGAAGAAGACAGAATAAAGATGTTTGATACTCCTCCCATATGTCTAGAGCCGCAGCAACTTGAATGAATCTGGGCGACTCACACAGGAAACAGATTTGACGACTGAATAGTCAGAGACATCTTGACTTTTAATCCTTAGTATGGGTCAAGCTCCAGAAACTTGCAATACTACATTTCCTATGATGTAACTCAATACAGTCTTTCCATAATGCCTTATGACTCGTCATTTATCCATCTTCATTAACCCTCCATTCACAACAAAATAGAGTCAGTAAATGTTGACGGACCAGCAGCCACAAGAACAAGTTGACTGCAGTGCTGTGTTGAAACTCTATTTACTAGTGCAGTGCCCGTTCAAAGATTGCTCGGCCTCCGATGTCGCTGCTTGAAGCTTTCTCAAAAACCACTCATCCAAACAATTACCCATTCAGCGCTGTACTACCTTTGGTCCTAAGCAATCCATCCAGGGATGCTGGGAGTCAGTTGGAGCTGGGGGTGATGAGAAAAAGCCAGTCTATATAATGACGTCATACTAAATGCTGCACTGACATTCAGGTTTTTGCTTTAATTTGAATGACCAGGATCATTATATTTAATTGTTATTAACATCATTTTACACTAATCTTTCAGTTTTCCCCCTGGGTTTCTAGAGGGCAGAGGTTCTGTGCAGCCTTGGGGTATTGGGAGTGATGGGGATTGGATGAGGAAAAATTTGAAGGTTTTTGTCTTTAAACTATGTAATTGTACATCATTTTGGACCATTATTATTACTATAGTTCATGCCCAAATAGCTTAAAGACAAAACTTGCCATAGTTGAATAATTATCTTATTATTTAAACGTATCACGGCCTTTCAAATTCAAAAAACTGATTTAGCTTTTTATTAGCTTCAAATTAGCTTGTACTTGTGAAACAATCTGGTTGTACACGTTGTCTCTCAACTCCAACTCCATTCTTGTGTCTCAAGTTGCTAATCGGACTGTAGACTATAACTGATGCATGGATGAGGAAGTCTTGGCCTGGATATCCTATGGCTATACCGGAACCACAGAAATATTGTCCGTTACCCCCAGAGGCTAAATTGTCATCAGACCGACAGTTGATGGGTCCGGAGATTGGTGGAAACCAAACCAGAGCTAAAAGGAGAGTGAATATTGAACTCATAAGGTGGACAGAAACATGACTCAAACTGAATGCTTACATTATTGGATGTGTAAAAAGGCACATCCCGCACATCTGTGAATGTCTGTTTGCTAACTGGTTGCCGTAACAATTTTATAAGGTGATGAAATGTCAGATGTTGAGTTTGTTCCTCTGCTCACAAGTAGCCAAAAGGAACCCCCAAAGAATGGCCTGATTGTTGTGAGACTTGACTCCCTGAAGACATGAACTAATTTTGAACTTTAAAGCAAAACAATAAAAGTAGTTTTGACCCACTAAAATGAGGATTACTGTCACTGGAAACTGTAAAGGCCAGCTTGTGTTCATCTATAGCTCTGCAAAAGATTTTCTCACTGACTTTCAGCTCTTCTGCGATGTTGACATTTACAGGTACACAAGAAATGTGCCTTTGGTTTTAATGCAGAGACCGGGCTGAGATGTTACAGGAAGACAGCCTCTCTTTAATCTAATGTTTTTACTCAACATTGGAAAATGAATTCAATAGACAGCCTACCATATAACAACCCGACATCCTATTAAGCTAATGTGGGCGTTCATGCAGAATCCTGGCAGGGATATTGTAAGCAAGAACAGCAGTTGATGGCTGGTATGATATTGCAATTATCAGTTAGCACCCTCTGGCTCTTGAATCACTTGCAATAGAACAGTGAGAAATGTCTCAGAGAAGTAATAATCATTTCAACAATTGCATTGAAAAATATTTTTTGAAATAATGACAGGGCACAGTGTACTGGCAACAGCTGGTGAGTGGGTGGGTGCCTGAGATCAAGGGTAGAAATGTGCAGAGAAGATTGTTTAAATATTGGGTGAGATTTATAGGCATGTATCTGTCTTTTCATGACTACAGCAAGAAGCTGTAAAGAACAAGAGCAATACGTAGAAGCCCTTTTAGCAGGTTGGAGCATCTGTTTTTTTACTGTGTTGAACAGAGTACTGTTAGCCAATCAGATAACTTTGTGCAGGTAAGAGTGTGTGCTCCTGAAGACTCACTTCAAATGTTATCAGCCGATTGAATTGGGGTTATCAGCGGTTAACAGCCTCATAGATATGGGTTAGAAGGGGCCTGCTACACCTACTAGTAGGTTCAGAAGGCTGTTATCATCTATTCACATGGTTGATCATGGATACAAATACAAGACAACGACGACAACCTTGCAGTAATTATGACTATGGATGGGGATCGTTACATTTTTATTGATATTGATACCATTTTCAAGACTGCTTAACTATCCGAGTATTTATCGATACCACTATCGATGCTTTTCTATTATTTGGCGGTAAGACGTGACGACAATAAATTCTTCACAAATCTGACATTGCTTTATTGCTTAACTGTGAGTCTGTGACTGTTTGATTTATGAACAGTTAAAATCATTCAGCGACCGTTAAAGGTCTCATATTATGTTCATTTCCAGGTTCATGGATGTATTTTAATGTTGCACTAGAACATGTTTACATGCTGCAATGTTCAAAAAAACCCTTTATTCTTCTCATACTGTCAGCCTGAATATGTCTGCTCAGAGGCTCTGTTTGACAGACCCTGATTCACAGCCTGTCTCCTCCCGCTCTGCTCTGATTGGTCAGCGTTTTCTGTCAATCAAACATCCTCAACAACACAGCCTCACTCTCTCCCCCTCCCCTGGAGTAGCTCTGCTCTCATGGAGAGAGAGAGCTACCTGTAGGTCTGACTGTAGCTCGTATGCAGGGAGAGAGAAGCAGCTAGGAAGAGTTTATAAACTACTTTAAAGTTTATAAACCAGAAACTTCACCCAGCACACATTACTGGAGGAATCTGATCAGAAATCGGTGACAAATGATGAACATCTGCGGTCCAGACTCCAGGTTCTCCTGATGGTTTCTCTCAGGTAAATAATGCTGTTTATAGCTGTTAGTTAGCTCAGTGTTTACATTCTGCATCAACTCTGTAAACCGCAAACACACACTCTGTTTTCATGTCTGTCTTTACAGATCCATCTGTGAGAAATGACCGACAGAATCATCCCAGAGGAGAGCAGACAGCTGAAAGCAGATAGTTCTATTTACATGGAGATACAGAGCTAACCCGTTAGCATGTAGCTACATGCTAACGGGTTAGCTATATGCTACCGCTATGTGACGGTGTGTAAACACAGCGACCATCAGGGTGGAAAATAGAAGATGTGAAACAGTAGTCAGTTCATTATTTCTGGTAAAAGACACCTGATAAACGAAGTAAAGTAATCAGAGTAATGGTTATTAGTAGGAGCTGTCTCTGTGTTACCATGACTACAGACCACCTGAGCTTAGTTTACTGGAGCTTAGTTTACCGGAGCTGAAAGACATTCTCCTGTACCACGTCAACATAACTGCAGGTGGGATGATTAAAAATGCTGTGAATAATTAATATTGTCATCTGTCTACTCAAATAAAGTTTGACTGTGTAACAGAAATGTGTTGTGTTGCTTACAGTCACTATCTACTACCTGTACTCTTCTACATACATGACATCAAATATATATAATATATAAATATCAGCTGTTTAAACAGTGTAATTACATAAAGCCTTTGTGAAAGAACATGTTATATTTAGATGATGGGAGTACATGAAGACTGTTCTGCTGGTTCTTGGAGACTAACAGTAGGAGCTACTTTGGTCATAGTTAGGTTGAGGAGTAGAGAGAGTGACGCGCTGTGGGGCGGGGTCAGCTAGCTGGACATTCTCTCTGGTTCCACCAGAAAACCCTTATTTGGCTTGCAATTCTCTAATGACGTCAGAAGAGTAGGAAAAGCTGCGCAGCGTTTTTCGACACCCATTTCCGGACAAACGGAGCAGGAGAAAAAGAGAGAGGATGGTCTTTTATGATACTGTGGTGACCTGTAGACACACTGGGGACAGATATTGATGTTTAAAAGACATGGAAAAGTGCATTTTGCACAATAGGTGACCTTTAATATAAATTAAACATCAGAAATGATTTGTTTATACAAAACATTGTTTTTTATGTTAAAATGACATTTTATTGATTTGTTGTGATTTTGGTATTAACAATAGAGCCAAGTTAAATTAAAATGTATTTTGTTATGAAAGCCAGCCCTGCTGGTGCATCTTACCAGGAGCTGCTGGACAAGATAAACTGTGGCAGTTGGGGGCGATGGATGGTACAAAAAAAAACTTATTTGAACCTAAGCTACAATCCTTTCCTAAACCAAACCAAGTAGTTTTGTTGCCTAAACCTAAAGTTCAGGTCACAAAGTTTCACTTTCCCAATATCTGTGTTAACCATTGGTAATGCCCATTTAATCGGCTGGTAACATTCAAAATCGGTGTCCTGAATGATGCCTTTGTGTGTGTATATGCCAACCGAAAACTTATTTCTAACAGAGCAAACTCAGAGACAGAACATAAATCGTTCTTATGTTTGACACTGAATGCAGCCATTTTTAACATTTTCTTTGATTTTTCCAGCTAGAAATTACATATTTAAAGGATCAGTTCACCTCCATAACAAAAACACACAAAAACAAGTTTCAGTAGAAATGAAAAGCGATCACAGCAATGTGTGTAGATTATTCAGAGAAGTGCACATGTATGAAGCTTTCAATGTTAGTTGCTTGCTGCAAGTCTTCTACCCAACATGTTTACACAAGCAGATATGGTTTTTGGGTAGTCACAACTCACCATAGAGTATGTTAATGAGGGAGATTGGCATGACCAGGATGCCTACGAGCATGTCCGCCACAGCCAGCGACCTCAGGAAGAAGTTGGTGGCGTTTTGGAGCTTCTTCTCCAGCGACACAGCCAGGATCACGAGGATGTTGCCACCGATCGTCAGCGCGATGATGACGAGTATGAGCAGCGCCGGCCAGTTTTTCTCCTTCATCGCCGCCCTGGTGACAGACTCCTGGGTGAAATTGTCCAGACCGGCACTCATGGCTGCCGCACCTCCACTGCTGCCTCCAAACCCTATCCCCCATGTCAAGGATTGGTTGAGGTCCAGGGGGTTTATGCTTGGCCGACCTCCAACCTCCAGGGAAGAAGTGGTGGTGCTGAACCCGCCAAGAAGAGCCCTCGTTGGGCCACCCATCCCAAAGAGAGACCCTTATCCTATTGGACGTTGAAACAGGGAGGGTTCCCCTGGTTTTAATTCACCTTCTTCACCAGCAGAGGGAAGAAGAAGGTGGAGAGAGCGATGCGGTCAGCATTGATCATGACTTATTAAGAGCTTTGAAGTGTGTCTTCCAAAATGGATTCTTGATAACAACAGAATACCATTATTAAGGTTCTGGGGGGAGGGGAACAACAGGGAGGATGAGACTTTGGGGAAAGGAAATGACAGGGAAGAGGGGAGAGGGGATTGGGAGGGCCTAGCTACAAATGGTTTTCAGTTTAAATTGTATTTCAATAAAGTCCCGCTAGCTGCAAACAGCCTCAAATTGTTCCCTGAGCTTTGAATCTCCCATTTCTTGCCAATAAGTCATTGGCGACGAGTTCTCAAGGTGAGCCAGTACGTCCCGCGTTGCTTCGTGGTGCATCAGTCAGTTCTTGGTTGAACTGAAAGTTTAGGAGTTTCTGATTTAGAGCTGAACATTGGTTTCCTCATATCCATGGCTGCTGTCTGCTCCAGTCACCAGATCTTCACTGGTTAGTTTATAGATGAGTATCAATTCAAGAAAGGTGTTGCAAGATCCTTCTTTTAGGTCAGAGTTGGTGATCAAGTTGATCTGTGGAAGGAACCAACAACAAAAAAAAAGACATCATATAATTTATTTTTGAAATTCCTCTTTGCACAACTTTATATTTCTCCACCCAGTCATTGATCATTGATAAATCAATCAAACCTTTCTCTCTTGCATCTTCCTCACTGTTTCAACATCAGTTGAAAACAGATGTTGCATCTTCCTCACTGCTTCAACATCAGTTGGTCTGTCTTTTCCAACCTTCCTTTTACCCTATAGGGTAAATGGAAATAAGGGTTCCAAAAGGGTTCTTTCTGAAAGGCTTAGGTTCTACACAGAACCATTTGCTTGTGTTTTTGAAAAGGTTCTTTGTAAGTCAAAGGGTTCCATTAAGCACCTTTTTCAACCAAAGGACCCTTTTTGGAAGAAAGAGTCCTTCAAGGATTGTTGAAAGCATGGGTATTAAAAGATCATCACAGCCCAATACCATAATTGTTGTGGGTTGCACCAGATCAGCCCCGGCCCTTAAGGAGCCTCTCGAGGAACTCTTAGAATATGAAATGGTTCTTGGTAGAAGCCCCTGGATTGGTTCTTGTTAACACCAAAGACTGTATATAAAGATAAACGACATGACAGCTCCCCAAAAGTGAAGCCAAAACATCTACATCGCCCCCTGGTGGCTGGCTGGAGTATAGCTCATCAACCCCCCCCTTCTCCCACCTCCATGTTAGCGGATGGGAGATGGGCCAAACTAAAAAGTTAAAGTTAAATACATTTTTCCCAAAGATGGTGTCTGTCATTTTAGGTCGTTCTTATCAAGTGTTAATTTTTACGTCATGATTAATTTTTACGTCATGATTGCCAGATTTTAAGACTATATACTAAACTATATTATTTTAGTCTTTCCTTCCTTTATTACGTATTTGGATCCCTTTTACATTTTTATTGCATTTTCCATCACTTTCCTTCATTCCTTCTCCCTAACCTCCCTTTGGTGCTTCTTCCCTCCTGCATTTCTACCCCCCCCCCCCACCCCCACCTCCAGCCCTCCAGCAACACGGCCACTCAGATCTGTCCTTCTTTGTTTCTTTCTTCCTCACAGCGATTCTTCCTTTACCAGACTCATTTATGATATCGTCTGCACCCTTAATAAAAGTTGGGCAGAGAGAATGATGTCATTTAAAACAAACTGAAGGAGATAACATGAAACGGAAGCTCTGATGTTTACACCCTCACATCACAGTGTGTGCGTGTGTGTGTGTGCCAAAGTACTGGCTGTCCTCTCTATTTACCCTTACCACCTCTCAGCGGGTCCGTGATTTAGCACCTCATAAATGTCTTCAAGGATATGTGGAGGAGTCAGAGTGTACTGCGTGTCTGTGTATGTGTGTGCCTGCATGTCTTTACATGTAACAAACAGTAAGACAGAGAGAAACACTGTGAAAATCAATGAGACATTTTTTAAGAATGTGTGGGCATATGTTTAAGAATGAAAAGGGAGTGTGTTCCTCTGTGTCCATGTGTGTGTATGTGTGTGTGTGTGTGTTTGAGATAGAAAGTCAGTACATCTCCAGACGGACCCAGGCCTCCAGCGGAGATGGTTTAGTGGGCGGTGAGTCTACGATGATATCAAGCAGAGTACAATAGGCACTCTGAGTGTGTAAATGTTAGACTCATTGCTAAAAGCACAATAATAAAAACCTGCTTTGCTATTCTGAGTGTGTGTGTTAACATTTGTTTTGTTTAATGTGAATGTATTGCAAGTCAATGCGTGTTGTTTTTGTGTGTGTAAATGACTTCATAGATTCATGGTCTAGGTGTGATTGTGTACAAACTACAGGGCTGGTCATCGATTCAAATATTTAATCACAATTAATCACGATAGTTCAGAGATAATCGCGATTACTCGCAAATTAATCATGTGTTTTTTATCTGTTCAAAATGTACCTTAAGGGGAGATTTGTCAAGTATTTAATATTACTATGCAAATATATGTATGTATATATTTATTATTGGAAATTAATTAACAACACAAAACAATGACAGATATTGTTCAGAAACCCTCACAGGTACTGCATTTAACATAAAACAATATGCTCCAATCATAACATGTCAAACTGCAGCGCAACAGACAACAACAGCTGTCAGTGTGTCAGTGTGCTGACTTGACTATGACTTGCCCAAAACTGCATGTGATTATCATAAAGTGGGCATGTCTGTAAAGGGGAGACTCGTGGGTACCCATAGAACCCATTCACTGATCTGGAGGTCAGAGGTCAAGGGACCCCTTTGAAGATGGACATGACAGTATCTCCTCGCCAAGATTTAGCGTGCGTTTGGAGCCTTATTTAACCTCCTTCATGACAAGCTAGTATAACATGGTTGGTACCGATGGATTCATATGTCATATATTTTCTCTCTAGCTTTAAAACTGAGCTCGCTAAAATAAAAACAAAAAAACGCATGTTGCATTAATGCGTTAAAGAAAATAGTGGCGTTAAAACAATTTTTTGTTGACACATTATTGTGTTAAATTTGACAGCCCTTTGAAAATGGCCATGACAGTTTTTCCTCGCCAAAATTTAGCTCAACTTTGGAGCGTTATTTAACCTCCTTCCCGACAAGCTAGTCTTCACTCCTCACTCTTCACTCTAGCTTTAAAACTGAGCCGCTACAACCTAAAAATCACAAGTTGCATGAAAGAAATTATTGGCGTTAAAACTAATTTGTGTTAACGCGTTACCGTGTTAACTTTGACCGCCCTGAAGTCAATGTTTGTTGTTTCTGTGTGTGTTAATGATGCATACATTTATTGTTAAGGTGTGATTGTGTGCAAACATAATTAGTAATTCAGATTATTCATTTGTGTGTGAGCAGATACATTGTTAGTCCTTATACCTAAACGACAACATCAAACAGGTTGTTTGCAGCCTCTTCCATAATGACCTATATGACCTTTAAAAAATGACTCATATGACTGTTTTCTGATCTGCAACCTGTTTGATATTTTGGGAACTGTTCACAACCTCACTGTGATGACCAGACTGTGGGAAGTCACCGTGTCCAGCTGTTATTTGTCAGGACGTATTTACAGCACGTACCGTGGCCATCTGCAGTTCATCTTGTTCTGTTCATGTTCTTCTCTTATTTATAGTAACAACCACGTACGAAGATGGATGGCACACTTTCTTTGCGCTGACATGGATCGGTAAAACAACAGCGTTCCTCTGCCATCTGCTCATTTATTATCACATCGGCACATTCTTCTTCTCTGTCTTTTTCCATGCATATGGAAGCTGCATAGGACTACATGTTTAGTTTAGTTTAGTTTATGTTGTTTTCAACTTACACATCACACATCTTGGCCCTTTTTGTATTCACTGACTGAAAGAAATAAACATACTATGGTGAGAGGCATGCTATGAAAAGAATAGGTGAACAATTGTTATCAATACATTTTACACCCTATCTGATACTAGTAATACCTGTCGCTGCACTTTCACCCTCACTATCCTTATCCTCCTCGCAGCTTGTTGTCTTCCTCACTATTAAAGTCTACATTCATCCTCAGTAACATCAGCTGGGAGGGCTAGTTCTACCTTCTTCTTTGAAGAGACATGCATTAACGTGTCCATTTTGTAAATGTGTAAAATATCCCACCCCCATCCAGACCTCTCTCCTGGGCGACTGTATGCAGCGTTTTACCTGCAAAGAGCATTACGAGGCGGCCGCCTCCATTAAATATTGCCCCGCCTCCAGCTCTCGACAAAACTCTGACGGGTGTCTTCATGGAAATCAATATTTTCTAAGAAGCATTGCACTTGATGGATTTTAGTCATTTGTAACTGCAATAGCGACATTACGCCGCCGCTCTAACAAACAGCACAGTGAACAAGAGAAGCCGCTGAGAGGAAGAAACAAAGCTCTGTTTGGGTTTTCGGCTGGATCGCTGCACAGCGGGAGCAGCAGTGTTACCGCTGGTAACACTACAGGGCGGTCCCCTGCTCCGTACTATAGTACAGTACTTGAGTAGTCTACAGTCCACTACTGCTAGAGCACGAGATTAAGATTGTTCCAATAGAAACCACTAATAAAAATAAACAAGAATGTTTTAACGCAGACATACAGTGTGCTGCAGTGACTACAAGAATCATCATATTGGTGTGATTGTATGCATCAAATGGTTAAATTGAGCATTTATGAAGCGCTTAGAGGATATTTGAAAATATGGTGATATATATCGTGTATTGCGATATAGCCTAAAAATATTGCGATATTATTTTTAGGCCATATTGCCCAGCCCTAACACAGTGTTCTGCTACAGAAGACTATACAGTGTAATAACCTGAACTTTATTACAACTACATCATATCAAAATGATCTAGGTTATTTTGTAGAGATGATAAGTAAATTATGATGACTGTTATGCTTTTGAATAGCAAAAAATGTCACGGTGGGAATCCATAACGGTATGATGTTGTCATGTTCTGGCTGTGCCAGAGCATTGAACATTTTTCCTTTTGTTATAAGTTAAGATTGTCTCTGGTTATTTATGTTAATGTGATTTTGGTTTGTGTTGGGTTTGGTTTCTTTTATATTATCTCATTCCGGTGTTTCCTGTTTCATTTTGTAATTCACTCCTCCTGTGTCTTGTCTGGTTTTACTTCCTACCTTTGTTTGTTTTCCCGCCTTTTGTTGATTGTCTGCCCCGCCCTGATTTGTTTCACCTGTGTTTAATCACCGTCTTGTATTTAAGCCTGTGTGTTCCCCTCTGTCCTTGTCGGTTCGTTCTGTCATGTGGTGTGTGAATTTAGGAACCCAAATGCAGAGTTACAGGCAGAAAGGTAGTTTAAAATAAAAGCGAGCTTTAATATATATAGCTGAATAATCCAAACAACAAAAATACAGGGAGGGGAACAAAGTACCAAAAGAACAAATCCAAACAAACAACAAAAACCAAACAGAGGACAAAACCAAAAATCACAAACCAGGGAAACATGAGGAACACCAGGATCAGGGCAGGAGGTAACAATCAAAACGGAGGACAAGGTGGACGGGGCTGGAGCAACAAACGAACCGACAAGGACAGAGGGGAACACACAGAACATGACAGATGTTACCTCAAGGCAACATTTGCATTTCAACAATTTTCCATTAATTACAAATAAAGTACATTAAACAATTAGAAATCAAACTTCACTCATCTATTATTGTGAATTCATTTTCAGACCATTTTTGTATAGCTGAATTATATGAGGAAGGCTGCAAACAGGGATTCAACATCTAGCCTCCAGAGAGTCGTGGGACACAATAAGACACTGCTATTGGTTTCCTTCTTGTCCTGCCTATTTTTTACAGTATTGCATCATAATTGACGATATGTTGTGTGAGTGTAAAAGCCCCAAAATGGGTTTGTTACTTTGAGGCAACACTGTCCCATAGAGGGTTAAGTGAATTACGTCCGTAGGTTAAATAACCTAACAAACTCCTTTTTAAGCTAAATCATAATGGTTTTTGGGGTTGTCAAAGTTAACTTCATAATAACACGTTAATGTAAATTCATTTTAACACTGCTAATTTCTTTAATGCAACTTGTGATTTTAGGTTGTAGCGGCTCAGCTTTAAAGCTAGAGTGAAGATACTGGTATCATAGGAAACTAGAAAACCTGATGAATCCATCGGTACCAACCAAACTCACACTAACATTTCGCGAGGAAAAACTGTCATATCCATTTTCAAAGGGGTCCTTTGACCTCTGACCTCCAGATATGTGAATGTTAATGGGTTAATTGATATCCAGTAATAAATATATACATACATTTGCATAAAGCAGCATATTTGTCCACACCCATGTTGATAAGAGTATTACATACTTGACTAATCTCCCTTTAAGGTACATTTAGAACAGATAAAACATGTGTGGTTTAATTTAATTAGTTTAATTGATTGACAGCCCTAGTTTTTTTTTACTAAACCTAACCAAGAAATTTTGTTACGTTTTTGTTCACAATCCATGAGAAAATGTTTCCCTCTAAAGGGGAGACAGGGCTGCATGGTCAGCGTCTATATCTTTAGCTGATTAAAGGAGGCTGCACCAGCTTTCAGTGGTTATCTGTCTTGACTGTGTCTACGCTGAAAAAAGAGGTCTTTGTGCAACATAAAGTCAATAATACAGAAGAGGAGTGTGGTTGTTTTAGAAGTAAAGCCATTAATGAGGTTGCTGTTTGCATGATTCTAAATAATGGTAAACAACAGTAGAATTAGGTCTGGGTTTAAACACAAGAAAACTGTGTAAACAGATTTAAATAAGAACAGGCAATGAGGAGGTGTGTGTGTGTGTGTGTGTGTGTGTGCGTGCGTGCGTGCGTGTGTGTGTGTGTGTGTGACCTCTGCAATGCTCAGTGTGTATTGGACAGGCTGCTTCCTATCTTCTCCTCTCAGGGAGAGTATCAGCGTAGTTCACAGGAAACTAAACAGCACTGCAGGCGAGCCATTTAACCAGGCTGATAAAGCAGCAATACATCACACAGAGAGAGAGGACCAAGAGAGGAGGAGGATGAGGATGTGGGGGTAGAGAGGAGGAAGGATTGGAGAGATATAGGAAGCGATTGAGAAGAGAGGAAACAGACAAAATGAAAGAGAAAGAAGTGACTTATTCTCCTTGAGTCATATAGTTTAAAACCTGGCATGAAAACACAGTTCATTAGCTTCCAACCAAAGACTACATGCAGAGTGACTGCACGCGTGTCTCAGCCAACCAATCACATCATCTGTAGATTATAATTGGTGTTGTGACTGTGAAACCCTTCGTAGAGAGAGCTGCACAGATACGACTGGAGACTCACAAAGGATCACGCAGCAGACGCCTAGTTAAAGCACAGATGTCGCCGCCGCTTTTCACCGCAGGGACAAATTGCTGCCGCACTTATGTTTGCTTAAGCCATCTCTGCTCCGAGAGATAAAACAGAGGAGGGTGGCGGGGAAATGGGATGGAGGGATTTTCTTCTTATTAAACTGCCCCACAAAGACAAACAGCACTTCCTGTTTGTTTGTTTGTGTGGTCTGAAGCTGTTTTGCATTCAAGGGTTATATTTCATATCCATTCACACCACCAGGTACAAATGCTGCTAAATGATTCAATGTCACAATGATACTTTGTATTGGGGCAATTTCACTATTCACACTTGTGCTTGTTTGGTTTTGAAACTTCTTAGTTTGCCTAATTATTATGTTTTCATTACTCATGCATGATACCCTGTGATTCATTCAATCTTTTAGGTGGAATAAATCCTCTATTATTTAGGACTTTTGTAGTGTTCATATCATTGTAGATGGGTAGAATTTAATGAACATTTCAAGTTGCTCATTCCTGCCTCAGGTGAATTGTACCTTCTACTTGCTGTTACTGTAAAAGGAGAGTCTGATGGGACAGCTACCGATGGCAGTGTGAGCCAATACTGTAGCACAATATCTTACAGATCATGATGGCTGTGGGTTTGAAGATGTTTTCTATGGACACAATTCAGTATGAAGTGATTACTGAAAATGTATCTCGCCAGGCATTCTGATCTGAGTTGGGGGACGTCTATAGTTGGGCCACGCCCAGTCCAGTCGCCAGGAGAAAACGTTGTCACTGTACAATTCTGCAAACCACTGAAAAATTAAATATCGGCGTTTTTGCATTCGGTCAGAGCAAGTGGTGTCGTACAACTAGCGACCGTTATTGAAAGTAACATGGTATAATGAGAAGTGAGAGGGTGGATGGGTCAAACAGACACAGCACTTTCACCCAGGAGGCCACTGTTCATGTCCTGTGTGAAGCCAAAAGTAAACATTGCCTTTACGCTTGTTATGTAACGTTCTTCAGCGTGTTACGTCATGTTATGTAAGAATGTCCGCTAAGTGCGGTTGTTATCTATACTGGAAAAAGAGAGTTCGGAAACTTGTGTTTGTTGGATTATTTCTCTGTTGCTAATGGTCATTGTATTTTACATGGTTGGAAAGCCTGTTTATTTACCTTCACAATGATGTCCAACTTGTAAGGATCATGCATTTGTGGGATGAGCAGCACAGCTGATTATGTGGGGAGCGCCCAAGAAAAATGTTCCAAAATGCTCTGCCAATGGTAAACAGTGTATTCTCATAAGGCTACCAGGAAGCCTGCAATGACTGCCCTTCACCGTCAGGCCCGTTTGCCCTGGTGTCGACAACACAGACAATGGAACATGTGGGGGAATGTCATGTTCAGTGATGAGTCCAGGTTCTGTCTGCCAGATGTCAGGGTCAAAGTATGGAGACGACGTGGAGAACACTATGCTGATTGTTGCACCGATGGAGTAACAGCTTTCGGTGGGGGCAGTGTCATGGTGTGGGGGGAGGTGGGGCGGCATCTCCCTCACTGGCAAAACAAGGCTTGTCATCATTGAAGGCCATCTCAATGCTATATCGGGATGAGATTCTGCAGCCAGTGGCGATCCCATATCTCCACAATCTGGGACCTAACTTCATCCTCCAAGATGACAACGCTCGCCCCCACAGAGCCAGGGTTATCACAGATGACCTCCACAATGTGGGAGTAGAGAGAATGGAACGGCCTGCCAAGAGTCCACACCTCAACCCAATTCAACACTTGTAGGATCAGCTTGGGTGTGCTGTACGTGTTAGTGACCAACACAACCACGCTGGCTGACCTGCAACCAATCCTGGTTGAGGAATGGAACGACACCCCACAGCAACGTGTGACAAGGTTGGTGACCAGCATGAGGAGGAGGTGCCAGGCTGTTCTGGCTATGTATGGATCTTCCACCGCTACTGAGGCTCCTGACGGTGGATTAAATGAATAAAGTGTCAAATAGCCAATATGTCTTGTTTGTTCCTTGTTACTGATAGAGAGTTCAATCATCCAATCCAACAAACAACTCAAAACAAGAGTCAACACCAACAGGAGAATACACTGTTTACCATTGGCAGAGCATTTTGGCAAATGTTTCTTGGGCGCTACCAACATAATCAGCTGTGCTGCTCATCCCACAAATACATGATCCTTACAAGTTGGACATCACTGTGAAGGTAAATAAACAGGCTTTCCAACCATGTAAAATACAATGACCATTAGCATTGATACAACAGAGAAATAATCCACCGAACACAAGTTTCTGAACTTTCTTTTTCCAGTTTATTTATGCTTGTTATGTTGTTATGTTGTTACAGTTCTTACGCTATGTTGTTAGGCTTTGTTGTTAGGCTACGTTGTTATGGCTACGTTGTTACACTACGTCGTTATGCTACGTCGTTACGCTACATCGTTACGGCTACGTCATTACGGCTACGTCGTTACGCTGTTAGGCTACGTCGTTACGCTGTTAGGCTACGTTGTTAGGCTACGTTGTTACGCCGTTAGGCTACGTTGTTAGGCTACGTTGTTAGGCTACGTTGTTACGCTACGTTGTTACGCTACGTTGTTACGCTACGTTGTTACGCTACGTTGTTGTGTTATTATTTTAACAAAAAAATAAAAAAAATTTCTAACCTTAACCACATAGTTTTGTTGCCTAATCCTAACCATTCATTTCACAAAATTAATGTGGCATTGTGCGTTTCTGCAAGCGTGATATTAGGCTGATATGAAACGTTTTTTATGGAACATATTTTTTGTTCAGAAACGGTGAATTTCAATGTATTCCGTGGTTTGCAGAAACGTACACTGTCAACATTTTTTTCTGGTGACTGAGTTGGCCACCACACACACTTATTTGATAGAAAATTCTTTGATAATAGAAATGTAATACAAAAAGTTCAAAACATAACGTCTGTATTGGAGGGATCTAAAATGTGGTTTTCAAATCTGCCAAAATCGGGCTACTCAGAATAACCACAAGTTACGCTTGTGTAATGTGTATAGTGGTGTATTGTAACATCATATTTTGGAGGGATGCTGGCTTGCTATAAGTCTGTATTTGTTTCCTATCTCCCTCACTAATCACTGTTTTTGTTGAAATTGTTTTGCATTGATTAAATCAAAATCAGAGAAAAAAGGTGCTGCATTAAATAGAGGACAACAGAGAACAGAGCAGAAAACACAGCAGGTTGATCTTTAAACTTAACTTGAGCATTTTTGTTGCTGCAAGTTCTACAACATATTTTACATTGTGTACATAGCCTGACTAGCTAGCAGGTCTACTGCCATGTGAGCCTCACCTTGCAGGTAACGGTCCCTTGATATATTTAGGGTGACAGAATCCTAAAATCTATTCCTAACAAAGTGCTGTTTCACCTGCATGAAGAACAGAAGAGGCATGTTTCTTAAAAAGAGCCAACACACAAGAATTTAAACTGAAACAGTTGAGTCACTGTTGTGGTACAGCACAATACTGTAAAGGCACATCTTTTTCAGCCACACGGTTTAAAGCTAAGACAACAAAACTGTGAGAAATGTCACAAAAGGCCTTTACAGAAAGTGCTACGCTGCATTGCAAGTGCAACATTGAAGCTCCTTCAGTCAGAAATATTGAGCCCTTTAAGTGCTGTAGGTGTTACATACAAGATGTGAGTGTGTTACAAAGTGATGGAGGTGCAGAGAGAGAAAGGGAAAAGAAAAGAAAGCAACAGTGACGGAGTGTGAAGACAGAGAGGAAGAGTGAGAAACACTGTCATCACAGTATCAGTAAATCTGGTCACTTACTTCTTCTCGTCTCCCGATCGATGTGCCTGACCTTTGCAGCTGTTTTCCATCACCGGCGGCAGTGACCCATTCCGACGCTGCCTCTCTCTTTCTCTCTCTCTCCCGCCGTATCAATCCCTCTGTCATCTGTCATTTCACACCTCCGGAGTGAGGGATCAGCGTCATCCATCTGCCTACAGAGAAAGGGGGAGGGAGAGAGGAAAAAAAGAGACTTTTGTGAAACATTTCAGATGAAAACTAAAGCCCCCCTGAAACCACAGTGGCTCCCACACACACCCACACCCACACCCACACCCACACACACACACCGGGAACAACAACAACACAGCTACCATTAATCCTCAATTCTTTCATTGAACACACGCACAGTGACACTGAATTAACACCCTCCACATATATGCTTAGATTAGATAAATCATCCCTATTCGTAGAAGCAGGAAACACCAGGACACACAGAACCAATTAGCAAAGGATAAAGATGACAAATTGAGCTCATGTTATGCGGAATATAGAAATGACAAATGTGCTAAAGTATGAATTACAACTCTGTGAATGAACAGAACTGAAACAAAGAATCAAAGAAAAGAGCTGAATGGTTATAGTATGAACATTGGGTAATGCTTCATTTTGTGGGTCCATCATTTCCTGGAAATAATTTGGTATTAATTATAGAGAAATTAAGGATGTCTTTGATAGAAAAGATCAATTTAAACCCGAGTAAATATTCATATATTGTTTCTGGATTATTGGAAATTCCTCATATAATTTATGTTAAAGGTACAGTGTGTAGCATTTCGAGAAACCCCATTTGCAGCAAGGGAATATAATATTCATAACTATGTTTCATTAGTGTATAATCACCTGAAACTAAGAATGGTTGTGTTTCCGTTAGTTTAAAATGAGTCCTTCGTATCTCCATAGGGAGCAGGTCCTCTTCATGATGCTCCTCCATGTTTCTACGGTAGCCCAGAACAGACAAACCAAACTCTGGCTCTAGAGAGACTTTCATGTTTCTACGTTACCTGAAGGCCACCGCAGTTCTCCGACACGCTTGTGAAACTGCGGTAACTTGAGCTGCAGAGTGTTAAACTGTGGTACCACCAGCCGCCGTCTGACTTCAGTTGCTTCTAAAGTAGTGTTATTATGGTATGGATGGCCTCTGAGCGAGGTGAATGGCTGGTAGATTTGGAGTCCACAAGCAACAGTGGCAGCTAGACAGAAAAGAGTTCATTTCCAAACCTGTTTTGTTCTTATTTTGTTGGTACCCATTGATTTCTGAGATTCACCAATGTTTTATTATTTTTGCTCTTCTCTTAGGTAAGAGAACATTTTACAAAGTTCTTCTTCTTACAATTTTGTGCCAGAGTATTTGCACATGGCACAACAGCTACCCTTATATAGTGTTTAAGGGGTGTTACCTATGCTAATACCTGCCCTTATATAGTGTTTAAAGGATGTTACCTATGCTAATACCTGCCCTTATATAGTGTTTAAAGGGTGTTACCGATACTAATACCTGCCCTTATATAGTGTTTAAAGGGTGTTACCTATGGTATACCTGCCCTTATATAGTGTTTAAAGGGTGTTACCTATGCTAATACCTGCCCTTATATAGTGTTTAAGGGGTGTTACCTATACTAACACCTGCTAATATCTATGCTAATAATAAATTCAATCCTCTAATTTATGATCAAGTGGGATTCATCATCCAGCACATCTGGGTAAGAGCAGATGTGGATGGTTAAAAACGTTTGCTGCAACTGGAGTTGACTTATCTTATTTTTTCTCTTAACAGAAAGTTAAGAGAAAATATAAGATGAATTTCAGAGATGTTACTGCATGAGGCCCATTGTCACGTTTCCCCCTTTTATCATTACCACATTACTTAGTGAGAAAATGATTAGGAAATGACGGACCCGCAAATTAAAAATGTACAAAACTAGGAATATATAAACAATAATCAAATACAATCATACCTAAATCTGAGGAAACCTGATATCGAGTGTGTTCTTTGATCAAATTAGTTTCTAACCTTACAGAACATACCAGAATTTCATTTGTTATACTTTAAATCAAATGAAAAAGCAACTACAGGTAAGATTACTGACAGAAGAAGTATAGTAATGTGACATAGAAGTGGCACTGTGGTTGGATTTATACATTCACCTGTAGCGGTTCCATCTCAGGCATCTACTGTATGTTTTTCTTTCATAAAATACACATTGACACGAGGGATTCAGAGCAATATTGTTTAACAAGCCACCAGGAGGTTATACTTGTGTACATAAAGTGCCCCGGGGAGTCACTGGGACTCTATCTGATGCTTGTCTAGCATTAACACTAACACACTTTGTGCCCCTGGTGGCAAGCGATACCCACAGGAGCAGGTTCAGAGTATGGACTGTGTTGTACTGTCACAGGGGTCATTTTCATGAGCAAAGGCACTAAGCCATGAGGCCACCTAATGGACTGCACAGATGGAGCGCCATTATAGAAACCAGAGGGATGGACTGGGTGGGGTCTGTGGGGGAGGTGATGGAGGAGGTTTAATGGAAAAAGGCAGAATAAGTACAGGAGAAGTGAAAGCATATAAGAAATAATAATCCATTAAATCTATTTTTATAACTGTTTATCCAATGTAGGATCAGGCACACTATATCAAACTATATCTATACAGTATTTTACCCTTCTTAGCTCCAAGACTAAAGAAATAAGAAATCATACACTACTATTATTTTATTATTATATAATTTATTCATATATACTGTATAGGTATTCAGAGGCTTGTAAAACTTACATTAGTGCAAATAAAGTTGATTACATGCAGTTTAATTGGGCAATTTGTGTATTTACAATAGCCTCTAAAGACTGGTGGTTGTTGCAGGATTATGTATAACCTCAGACAGCAAAGAGCATCTTAAAGCAGCTATCTCTTCTTTTCATCTTCAACTCAGATATCCTTCAGCTAAATTAGTCTCAGATATCCTTCAGGTAAATTAGTCTCTGTGTACCTCACCTATTAATCACAAATGTGAAAAATTGACAACAGAGATGAGAGTAAGTGAGTAGCAGGAAGGGGGGAGAACCAAACACAGTTAGGTTAATGAGTTAATGAGAGGAGGGATTGTGAGTTGAGGAACTTCTGTTGTGATTTAACGCTATATAAAAAATAAATTGAATTGAAATTGAATTGAATTGAATTAATTTGAACAATGCAAGTAAATGTTGGAGCTGTAGAGTCATAACTTTTTATCAGAGTAGGGACGGAAAGTCAGATTTATTGTGGTCATTGTATGAGAAAAGGAAACAAAGAGTGGATTTCTTTTATTTGTGCAGCTACATATTCAATGAATAGGTAAACCGATATGTCTACTGAATCAAGAGGGAGAAAGGTATAAAGAGAGAGAGGGTAAGAGAGGGTTTCCATCATTTTTTTTTATGCACATTTTCAGTTTTCGCATTTGCACAAATTGTGCAGATTCCAGACGAAGGCCCACGTTGCACGTCAACTTTCTCTCTATAGCCATGACGTCTGGGTATCGGTACACGTATTGACTGAAATAACCCCGTACCAAGTAGTATCAAAACTTCTCTAGTCAAACGATATCTGCAGCATCCTTCAATTTAATGCCACTACCGCAGCAGCTAAAACCCATACGGTCCGTAGTTTGGTGAAGTTTGGTGAGCACAGTGTATGTGACGGAGTTGGCTGTTCAGCGTGCTGAGAGTAATGACCTGTGATTGGTCAAAGTCTCTCATCAGGCTAGATGTTCTAAAGTCTGAAAACTGTTTGTTGCATGTAGCAGTGACCTCTGTAGCACATTCTGGCGCCTCTGCTCCTCAATATAGTGGAAGAGTAACTATACATTTATGGGTAACCATGTCAAAAGTCCTGTTAGCTGGTTATTTGGCCACCTCTGCTGTTCATGGATGTATTTATGCCACTGTTGCATGACATATCACCTCAATGGGTGAGGTTGGGGGCTCAGCTCACAAAGGACATAATGATGCACACCAGGGCTGTGGTGGCAAGAATCTGGCAATATGATACTTATCACGATACGTGGGTTACCATTCAATATATCACAATACTGTAAGCAAGGAGATCTGTTGTGATTTTTATTAAATCTAATTTTAGGAAAACTATCATAATATAAAGAAGACATCGCCATATGCATAAAATTTGAATTAAAAAGTTTACCTTTTTATACATTCAGAACAGTGGGATCTGCATCTGCATTAATCATAGTCCCTGTAACATCCAGCATCACAGCACTACTCTGAGAGGACACATACTCTGAGAGGACACACACTCTGAGAGGACAGATACTCTGAGAGGACAGATACTCTGAGAGGACAGATACTCTGAGAGGACACATACTCTGAGAGGATACATACTCTGAGAGGATACATACTCTGAGAGGGCTCATAGTCTGAGAGGACACATACTCCAAAAGGACACGTACTCAAAGAAGACACATACTCGGAGAGTACACATACTTTAATCTTTGCATGTAAACTATTAATTAAAGATCAATACTGTGGTTTTACGAATCGAGAAAGTATCACCAAACATAATATCGCAATACTGAATATTTTTGATATTTTCTTACACCCCTAGTGCCCACTCTGATGTTACAAGCCTGAATACACTCCCGTAAACACTGAAAACAAAGTTTCTGAAAATCTTCACCCTGGCCGGAGTTTTGCCAAAGCTTCGTTTTCAGTGACCTAAGGTGCTGTTTTGGGTGACTGAAAGGCCAGAAGCTTAAAGGAAGAGTTTGTCATCATTCAAAATATGCTCATTCACGTTCTGATGGTGTGAAAGAAAAGATCATCTAATGTCTTGGAGCAAACTCCAGAAAGTGAAGTGAAACTCTTAAGAAAGGGAATAAGCATGTTTCCCAAAACTATTCTTTTAACAGTAAATGTTCCTTGATGTTAAATATATTGTATCAATGCATTAAGCTACTTTGCCCAACGTGTAGTGGAGTGTTCAATAAAAGTGAAGTGTTGCTGAATCTTCATTAGTAGCCAAGAAAAGCCTGAAGCTTTACCTGCTACTGATTCAAATGAGCTTCCCTTACAGAGACAAATGACGTCATTAAAAATCAAGAAAACACGAAGGGTGGCAGGCAGCAGGGAGTTATTAATCCTGGCACGTCCGCTTGAATATATTCTCATTAAGGAAGTTGATGGAAAACGTACTGATTCACATTCCATTTAGCTGAGATGTCAGAAAGCAACTTGTGCAACAGTTTAATGGAAGACTGAGTCAGAAAGAGAGATGAGAGATGAACAGAGAGAGAGAGAGGGCGAGAGAAAAGAGATACAGAAGGTTTAAAGAGTGTTCAAGGAGTTTATTCTCTGCTGGATGATGTAAAGGCCAATAACAAAGAGCTGCTCTGCTAATGTGATACCACATAATCCCTCCATCTGTGTTTGTGTCGGAGACAGAGAGGGGGATGGCTGACTCAAAGATGTTGTGTCTGTGAAGGGCCGTAAGGAAGAAGGAAGTTGATGTGCAGCACAGTGAGAAAGAGACAGCGCTGGATGTCTGTGTTTGTTAGTGTGTGTGTGTGTGTGTGTGTG
>CAKAOH010025784.1:0-64921 GCA_916701665.1 Sebastiscus tertius | reverse complement strand
TATATATAAGGGATGTCAATTGATTAAAATATTTAATTGCACTTAATCACAAAATTGTCCATAGTTAATCGCGATTAATCACACATTTTTTATCTATTCAAAATGTACCTTAAAGGGAGATTTATCAAGTATTTAATACTTTTTTTTAAATAATTTTTCTGACACTTTTCAAAAAAGATTCATATATTTTTCTAGTAATTTTCAGCCATTTTTAGATATTTTTCATATATTTTTTGGATATATTTCACTGATTTTGCTAATGATTTTCAGACATTTTTAACAATTTTTTTCACATATTTTACTAATAATTTCCGGGCATTTTTTAAATGTTTTTTTGGACATTTTTAACAATTTTTTTCACATATTTTATTTTCGCTTTTTTCTTCTTCTTCACTCTACCTTTAAAACTACAACCTAAAAAGCCCAAGTGACGTTAAATGAATTAGCGTTAACATGTTATTATCGCGTTAACTTTTACAGCCCTAAAAAACATGTCTGATTTTTGTATTTTTTTTAATTTATGACACAAGGACCATTTCTACTGCAGAGTTCAAAGGGTTAATAAAACTGGATCTGAATGTCAGTCTTTCAGATGTTTTGGGGGAAAAGCTTTAAAACTGACCTACAACCTAAAAATCACAAGTTTCGTTAAATGTGTTATAGAAATTAGTGGCGTTAAAACAAATTTGTGTTATTATCGCGTTGACTTTGACAGCCCTAATATATTTATTTTCATATATATGTGAATCTATAATCATTTTCAGTAAAGTTCATGTAAATGTGACTGCAATATTTTGATCCTCTGGGTGTGTTTAAGTGGACATTTGTTAGATATTTGTGCGGTTAAAAACAAAACATCACCCTGTTGATGGTATAAGTATGATTTTATAAAGTGTTTTCTGCCACGTTGATGTATTATTATTATTATTATTATTATTATTATTATTATTGTATTATTTCAGTCCTGTGCAGCTGGACGACTTCGACGCGTACTTCAAAGACATGAGCAAAGACTCGGCCTACAAGTTCTCTCTGCAGTTTGAGGTACAAGTACACAAAGTTTACTTCTGCTGAGTTCTGCTGTAGTAAAGCTTCTCTTGATGAAGATGTTTCACACGTCGATGTGTCTTTAGGAGCTGAAGAGCGTCGGTCTGGATCTTTCCCATGATGCAGCAGATCTGCCCGTCAACAGGCCCAAGAACAGATACACCAACATCCTCCCCTGTGAGTCGCCGACCGCAAAGCATCATGGGGGAAAGAGGATGAACTCACAAAGTGTCACAAACTAAAAACTGAAGAACTACGTTCATATTAAGATGAATGTTAATGTCGGACTAAAAGAGTCTCAAGTTGATGAATATTCACAACAACAGAAAATCTCACGTTGCCCCATCACGTCAATATAAATATAAATACAGTATAATAAAACGTGATGTTTCCTGATGAACTGATGAAGCGACGTCTCTTTAAATCTTTCCCCTCCAGACGACTTCAGTCGGGTGAAGTTGCTCTCGATGCACAACGATGAAGGTTCCGACTACATCAACGCCAACTACATACCTGTGAGTCCCTTTTTTACTTCTCCTCAGTATAAAAATAACAGTTAAAGAGACAAATCAAGTGCAGCTCCGTCCACGTTTATTATTTCCTACAGAAAGTCTTTATTTTTATTTGATGTTTATTAAGCTAATCTCAAGATTGAAATCTCTTCTTCGATGGTAATGACAGAATAAATATGTTCCACAAACACAACAAAGAAAGAAGGAAAATTAAACTTAACAATTAAAACATATAATGATCCTAAAAACCACAGAAACAATCACCGTAATACCAGAGGAAATATTTAGTTTTCCAGATTCAGCCGTCTAGTTACATTGAAATCATATTTTAGTGTTAATTTAGTAAAAACAGGATTATTGGTTCCTGCTTTGAATTAATGTGATTTATTTAATAAATAAATGACTTGAAAAATAAATAAATATGTCATTAAAAGTAGCAAAAATAATATTAAAAATAAATATAGTATTGATTAATTGATAAAATGTGACATAAATTGATTGATAGATGTTTTAATTTTTATTTATTTACCTTTGTATTATTTCCCTTATTTATTTACTCTACTGTTTAATTTCCACTTTTATTTATTCATGTATTCATTTTTATGAAATTTTGCATGTATTTATTTATTTTTGCGTTTATTTTGATTTGAATAAAATAAATACATAAATACAAATTCATAAAAATAAATTTATTTTTAATATTTGTTTTAACATTATTTTTAATATTTTTGCTACTTTTATTGGCATATTTATATATTTATGAAGTCATTAATTTATTTATAAATATTTTTTTTATTTTGGCAGGTTCTGTCCTCCATAACATTTATCATGTACAGTATATATTATTGGAAGATTACACAGTACACATCAATTATTTATAATGAATTGTATAATTATAGTTTCATCTATTGTAACAATTTATATTTAATAAACTGATCAAATGTTTTAAGTATAAAATCAGAATTTGTAAAGTAACTAAAGCTGTCTAAAGCTGATAAATATAATGGAGTAAAAAGTACAATATGTAACTCTGAGATGTAGTGAAGTAGAAGCAGAAAATGGAAATACTCAGAAGCATCTCTAAATTGTACTTCCTTCCTGTCAGTTTCCTGTGTTAAATAAGAGAAGAAATACTTAGTTCCAGTAAATAGTCTTTATTTTCTCATCAGCTGTTTCTGAATTGACTTGTGTGTTATTGCTTCATGTTATTTGTGTACTTTATGTGACAGTACGTGTTTCTGTGATCCTCAGGGATATAAAAACACTAAAGAGTACATCGCCACTCAGGGGCCGCTGCCTGAAACTCGTAATGATTTCTGGAAGATGGTTCTGCAAGAGAAATGTCCGATCATCGTCATGCTGACTCAGTGCAACGAGCGACGCAGGGTGAGTTTCATTTCTGCAAAAACTACTGTACTCCAGTAAACAGCTGAGGTACTTTTGAGGTAGTCTTTTCTGTTCGTGCTACTTTCTGCTTCTACTTCACTACATTTATCTGACAGCTTTAGTTACTTTACAGATTAAGATCTCTGCACATAAAACATACATTAATAGATTGACAGTTTCAAATGAATGTGAAACTATTTTGATGGTTGAAGTCATTTTCATTTTTTTTTTCATTTAAATGTGAAGATTTGCTGCTTTGCTGTTTAATAATTGTAATGATTGACATTAACACTTTTCACTTCACATATTTTACTAATAATTTTCAGACATTTTATGGATATTTATTCACATGTTTTTTGGACATATTTCACTATTTTCTTCACATATTTTACTAATAATTTTCTGGCATTTTTCGGATTATTTTTCTGACATTTTTCACAATTTCTTCACATATTTTACTAATAATTTTCAGACATTTTTTGGATAGTTTTCACATTTCACATTTTTTCACCTATTTTACTAAGAATTTTCAGACATTTGTAGGATATTTTTATGATATTTTTCACATATTTTACTGACATTTTTTACTAAAAATATTTGGGATATTTTTCACATTTTACCAATAATTTTCAGACATTTTTTGGATATTATGACATTTTTCACATATTTTACTAACAATTTTCAAGTATTTTGGGATATTTTTCAGATATGTTTTTGACATATTTTACTAATATTTTTCAGACATTTTTGGAATACTTTTCACAATTTGTTTTTTCCACATATTTTACTAAAGACTTTCTGGCATATTTTTCACATATTTAATGTATTAGTAATAATGTTAATGTTTTGAAGGTGTCACTTTTGCTTTTACATTAATGCCTGAGTAATAATAATATATAATAGAACAACAGTTGAATACTTTAACTAGATTACATGCAGGACTTTTAGATCACACGTTAGACAGACTATTTCATCAGCTGATAAAATGTCAGATGTTGTGTTTGATATGATATATTATATAATGATGATTTGTTGACTATATTTCATGTGTTTCCAGGTGAAGTGTGATCACTACTGGCCGTTCACAGATGAACCGGTGATGTACGGAGAGATCAGTTTGGAGATGCTGTCTGAAACCGAGTCTCCAGAGTGGACCATCAGGAAGTTCAGACTGGGATATGTGAGTTTCTCAACCTCAGGGTCGGGGCCCAGCGTAGGGCCGGGGTCAAAGCTGCAGGTTCATACATGTCTCCGATCTGAGGGTCTCGTTGTGTCCCCCTACAGGCTGATGAGAGTCAGGACGTCCTCCACCTGAACTACACCTCGTGGCCAGATCACGGCGTCCCCACGGTCAACGCCATCGAAAGCATCCTGCAGTTCGTCCACATCGTCCGTCAGCAGGCCAACAGGACCAAAGACCCCGTCATCGTCCACTGCAGGTCAGGATTCTGTAGCGGGTCCTATGGAGCTCCAAAAGTCCCCAACAGAAGCAATATTATCTTGATATTATAAAGTCAGAGTTCACGTGTAAAAGATCATCTTCTGGGACGTTGTGAGCAGAACATCAAAAAACTAAACCTTTAAGGATTGATGACATCATCAGTTATTTTGCATGTGTGTCCATAAAAGATCAAAAGGTTTAGGTTAAACAAGTCAAACTAAGTTTATCTGACTCAAAGTATCTTTATTATTCCGGTTTCTATCAGATTGTGAAAAACTCTAAAGATAAGATCATGTTAGTCAGACTAAAATGAGTTGTTGGTTGTGAGTCAGCAGTTTATTTCACCATAGTTTCTCCACTCAACATCCTGACAGTCACATAAACATGCTATTAGACAGATGATGTAATGTCCATTATGTCATCGTGACTCCTGTGGTTATGATCATAACAACAGAGGTTTAATGTGTCTGTGGTTCAGTGCTGGAGTCGGCCGGACGGGGACCTTCATCGCTCTGGATCGTCTGATGCAGCACATCAGAGAACACGAGTTTGCAGATATCCTGGGGATGGTGTCCGAGATGCGGTCCCACCGTCTGTCTATGGTCCAGACTGAGGTGAGGTCACTTCCTGTCTGTTAACAGAAGAGAAAGGATACGCGAGTTTAGTTTATTACTGTTTCTAACAAACATTCAGGGCGTTTTCAAACCTGTAGTTTGTGAAGAGACGAGTTGTAAAGTCAGCTTGTGTTTGTTCAGTTTCTTTTCATACAAAACAAATCCCAAAATATCAAAAATCTAATCCAAGCACACCTGGCTGCAGGAATTGGTTGTTCAGATCTGCCCAAATAAATCAAACCAAGAGGGGAAAACTCACCAGAGTCTGATTGAACCGGACTGAACAACGCAGACCTGACAGAGTGTCTCTGGTTGGTGGAGCGTTGACCTCACAGGTTGGAGTGTGTTTTGTGTGCAGGAGCAGTACGTGTTCATCCATCAGTGCGTCCTGTTGATGTGGCAGAAGAAGAAGCAGCAGTCCATCACCTCTGATGTCATCTACGAGAACGCCAGCAAGACATAATGATGGAGGCTCCAAAAGACGTGAGTCACACCCTCACTTTTTATGACTTTTTTCTTTTTACTTTTTTCAACATACTATACTATGACTTTTTTTCAACATATATACTATAAGTCATAGTATAGCATGTCAAAAAAAAAAGTCATATGGTATGTCAAAAAAAGTCAGTATAGTATGGCGAGAAAAGTAAAAAGCCATAGTATATTATGTTGAAAAAAAAAGTCATATGGTATGTCGAAAAAAGTAATAAAAAAAAAAAGTCAAGTATAGTATGTCGAAAAAAAAAAAATAGTATAGCATGTCGGAAAAAGTCAGTATACCAAAAACTTCTCAAACGTACCTTTAATTCCAGAATATTGTGAGGTGGTGGGATACCTCCTGGGTTCTGATTGGCTGAAATGATGCTGATGAACTCCTGAAACCTGCAGAGCAACAAATAAACACAGATGTTAAACTAAATACAGATGTTTCTTCTTAAACCAGTTTGAATAAAAACAGCTTTACAGATGCTGATGTGACTAAAATGACGTGTCCTTGTGTTGCAGGCTGCGAACACACCCAACCTCCTGTGCTTCAGGCATCCATTCTCTGCAGAAGAAGATCCGCTTCATCATCAGTATCAAAAAACAACACAGCAGAACATCTCGACAAAACAAAAAAAGAATCCAGTTTTTGGTTTGAATTGGTGTTAAAGCATGGGATGGAGTTTTGCCTTAAGGAGCCTTCACTGACTGACCAACATGTTGAACCACAACCCTGCCCTCTGAACTGGACTGACTCACGTCAACGTAGGGTGGGAGGAGTCGGAGGTTAACCAGCTCCGTCCTGTGATTGGATGTCTACACTGTGTCCGTCCTCGTTGAGACGACACGGGGCGACGAGTCGGTGTAACTGAGTCAGCAGTTTTTCATTTGATTTCTTTTTTAATCTCAGGAGTAGCTGAAAAACCAGCAAGCACACTGGCCTCTTCCTCCGCTTCCAACCTAATTTATCATTCGCTAGTTTTAGTCTTTTGCATCGTTGATAGTGTTCACCTTCTCGCAGCGTGCAGCTTTCCTGGCTTTTTGCAACGTAGGAGTCGAAGGCAGTAGATTTGAACGTTACTCACTGCCAAACACACCGAACACGGACTAGAACATGTTGATTATTAAAAACACCAACTGCTCTAACATGCTAACTAACTGCCAGGACTGCTGCACAGATAGTATTCACTGGAAGAACCCAGCAAGCATTCGACGGAGAGGGACGTTCTGGAAAATGAGCACAAAAATTCGTCACGTTGAAGCTGATTTTTAATTGATTGGTTAGCTGCAGGGTTTTTTTTAATTAAACATTAAAAACATGCTTGAAGAAGCTTTATGAACGTAATGTTTCGGTCCGGGTCGAAGACTTCAACACCGTCAAACTTCGATAAAAAATATATTCGTCACCTAAACAATTTGGAACATTTTTGCAGCAGTCTGAACGAGCTGAACGTTTCAGAGTTCAGCTTCAGAAAGTCTTGCTTTGGTACCAATTTCACGAAATGCTGCTCAACCGCGTCCGAACTTTTTATTCCGTCCGTGGAATGAACCATTAAACGTCTGAATGTTTGCTGGGTCTGCACAAGAACTAAAGGGCACAAAACCAGTTGAAGGGAACGAACGCCTTTCTGTGGAAACTCGAGCGCCTCATGCTGCCGTCCCGTCGCTGTCGGGCGTGTCGGAGGCCAGTTTAGAGACTGTGGTTGTAGAGCTGTAGTTCGTATTTGCACTGAGGCCTCGGAGCTGCCTGGCCTGCTGACAGAAGAAGGGAAGACTTCCTGCTGCTGCTTCTGCCCGTGGAGGACTAACTGTGCAGCCGCGTCGCTCGATATTCGTCCCGAACGAAGGATCTCCATCTGAAGACGTAGATTAACTTTAGACTACCGGAGACGTTTTGACCCTCCGAGGTTCAGGATCTCATCGGCTGGAAACAAACGGATCATATCTGACAGTAACTGAAGAGTATTCAGACAGTCGAACTGCCAAAACCACTAACAAATTATATCAACACCTGATATCAAGTTTCCCTTTCTGTTGCTGAATTTGGGAAATGACAGAAACATATCTGCTCAGCAAACCGTCATATCTGCAGGCCGGCCCCAGGCACAATTCCACCATCTTTCTTCCATCAAATTAACAACATTTAAAAACTGTTAACTATAATTCATGACAAGAAATCTGAAACTTTTGCCCCAAGACATAACCTAGTATACTCTGTGGTTCTAGGAAGTACAAATATAAAACACTCATAAAATGTTAACCTCAACGGATATCTGCTTTTATTATAACGCCCCAACATTTAGGAGAGCGAGAGAGAGAGAGAGAGAGAGAGAGAGAGAGCACCCCAAATACTAAACTTTGGTTTTATATTATTTGGATTCTTGTATTAATCCTCAAATGTTGTGTGCTCCACAAAATATGTGGTACAGAGCCCTCAAAAGTCTCACGATATAAACCCCAAATTTCATCAAATTTAATACAATTTTTGTGTACCCCAAAATACAGAGATATTGTAATGTGCCCCCTAAATTTGGTTTGATTACAAAATGTAGTACATTGGCCACAAATATCAATATATAATGTTTGATGTAAACACATTTATATTTCTTTTATAATGGGAAATTTTGGTATTGCATCCTGAAGATTCCTGTATAAAACGCTAAATCATGTATGCTCCCATAAAAATGGTTACAATCCCCAAATTTGGCCCCAAAAGTTATAAACCCCAAATTTCGTATTGAACTCCTAAATTTTATTTGTTTTATTCCCAAAATTAGATATCATTAATTTAAAAATTTAAAACAATTTGGTATTGTACTCTTACAATTTGTTTTAATCAATACAATTTGGTATGATATACCAAAATATTAAGTAGTGCTACCAAACACCCTGAAGATTCTTGTATTAAATGCTTAATCATGTATACTTCCATAAAAATGGTTACATTCCCCAAATTTGGCAAAATGCACGAAAAAGTTAGAACCCTCAAATTTGGTATTGTATCCCTATTTGTTGTTTGTTTTAATCCCAAAATTAGATATCATTAATTTTGTTTACAATAAATAATTTAGTTTTGTACAATTTGTTATAATCAATAGCATTTGGTATAATATACCAACATATTTGGTAGTGCTACCAAAAAAAGATATATTATCCAAAAATGTGGTACATCCGAGTTAAAGGTTGTGTTTCAAATGCCAGATTTGGCATTCCGTAACATTTTTAAAAGTAACCCCAATATTTGGAGTACGTCTATTTGGGTTAGTTTAGTATGAGTTAGTTTGGGGATAATACAACCAAAATGCAGGAGAGATATTTTGGAATTTGTAAATGTTTTGGGCGTTTTAACAAATCAGTGAGTGTTAACATTAAAGACTTTATAAAATGAACAATGAAACTTTGCCTTTGGGGCCGACTGAGCATCTGTCTTAAACACATGAATACTGTACAGAAAATAGTTATCAAGCCATTTTCTGAAGCATCAGTCTGTCCGTTATCAGATCAACTTATTTACTCATTTTCCATCTTTCTACTGAACATTTGACTTGAAGGGCAAAAGAAAACTCCACATTACTCACTTCCTCGATGACTGTAGAGAATGTCTACTGAACAGATGAGTGGTCGACCTTCATTCAACCCAAAGTTTTACACTCCATTCAGGATGTACAGGGTGTCGCCAAAATAAGAGCATAGAGTTGAACAGCTTTTCTTTTTGGTCCTGTGTAGAGGTTACATTAAAGGTCAAATACCAGATTACACCTGATTTTTAACTGTTTATACATACATTTAAATTTACTGCCAACAATTGGTATTATTCCAGTTTACAGTGCTGTCAATGAGAGGGAATTGTTTAAAAATGTGTCAGTAAAATACCCAATTTCATATCACACCAACATCTGAACTTTCTAAATAACAAGCAATGAGAGTTGTTTGAAGAAATGTTTTTTTGTGCATCATTGTGTTCATATTCAGTAAAGTAAGTATAAATACATATTATTAATACTTCCCTACAAAACAAATTGTTGAGTTTAAATATGTTTAATAACCTAGGTTTAGTTTTATTGAAAAGGACTTCATTAAGTTTAGTTAAAATTAACAAAACTTCTCAAATACATCCGTGTTTCATCTCATTTTAACAAACAGCTTCACAAGTATTTTGCCTGAATAAAACAATATAAAAAATAAGCAACATTAAATTAGTTACTAAACTAAACTTTCATCACGACTGTAATTACAACCAAATAATTCAATTTGTAAAAAATGTTTTGTAGAAATCACAAATACCAAAATAATGTTTAACGCCCCCCAAATTGTTAATGATTACAAATGTTTGTACATCTCCCTAAAGTTATTAAAACAATTTAGATATTGATATAGCACCTCTAATACTAACAGTTTTATTAAAAGGACTTCATTAAGTTCAGTTAAAATTAACAAAACTTCTGAAATACATCCGTGTTTAATCTCGTCTTAACAAACAGCTTCACAACTATTTTGCCTGAATAAAACGGTATAAAAAATAAGCAACATAACATACATATTAAACTACAAAAGCGATGTTATGAATCCAAATTTTGGTTAATATCAAATAACGATACAACGCCTACAAATTCGTAAATAATGTTTAGCACCCCGCAAATGTTTTATGATCGCAAATACAACTTCATGAAGTTTTTGAAATGTTTAAAATACTGATATTGATATTGATATAGCACCTCAAATACGAGCATCTGATCAAAAGAAAAGCTGCTCTTTGTGTTATTTTGACCACACCTTGTATCCAATTTGTAAAAAAAAAAAAAAAATGGAATAACTCAATGAATGTGTGTAAAAAGGCCGTTGGACACTTCAGTGTTGACTTGTAAAATGATTCGTCATTGTGGCCTTGTGGTTCAAACACCTGAAGTCTTGACCTTTGGTTCGGTCGCCACTCGGTCTGCGAGAGGTTACATTTCACTATTAGATATCAGATGTACTGTACATACTACTACTGCTTAACTATTCTGTTTCTACTCGTCATTACAAAGTAATTCTCGTGGAAATGTTGCTTTAGAGGTTTGTTTTTTAAAAGTTGTTGTATATGTGAATCATTACCTGAGCCAGAAGTTCTCTCATCACGACGACGGTTCGGCTGCCGGACGTCCGGAGACTCGGCTGTTTGGAGAACTCGTCTGCGGACGGAGAAAACGCACTTTGGTACGACTGTCAAAAAAAAAGATTTACAAGATAATAACTGACAGAAAAACCTGCAGACAATGTCCGAAAGCTCAGCACTGTACACTCTTCTACAATTCTTTCTCTTGCTTAGTGTGTGTCCAGTCAAACTTGTACGTCATTGGTGCCATTCTTGTGCATTGTGTCACTTAAAATTTGAGGGATGATCTCGAGCTGGGATCGTCGTCACAGAGTTTTAATGTGTGTGTGTTGGAACAAATAAAATGTTGCAGTTACATTTGTCTTGTTTCACTTTCTATGTACAAAATATATAAAAATGTCCATTAAAACAGGGGTTCTCACACGGTTTGGGGTCAGGAACCTCTTACATCATAACACCAATAAAGCACAAGGCTCATTACCATTTGTACTCTTGGATGCCAATGAAACTATTTGTATTGTACACCCGTACATGTCAGTGTCTGACGGTCACTGACATGTACCGGTGTGTCGAGCGGCGTCCCGCCAGTAACCCTAACGTACGGAAAGGTGCGAGGGCCCGCTCATCGCTGCTTGCAGCTTTAATTCAAATTGCATTTGGACTCAACAGCATTTATAGCTTCTATTTCAAGTAATAGATGAACAATTTCAGAAAATAAACAGTAGTAAGACTGACAGTCCTAATGAATCCAGATATTTAAACTTACCAGTCTAAAGCTGAGTGAGTCGCCCACGTGAGCAGAAGTTGAAGTCCCCCAGCAGAACCATAGAGTCCCCAGTCGGCGCCCTTTCCAGGACGCCATCCAGAGACTCCATGAAGGTCGGGTATTCTGAGCTGCTGTTTGGTGCGTAAGAACAAACAGTGAGAGACTTCCTGTCAGTGACTCACAGCCGCAGAGAGGCTCCGGGGAGAACTCCAACACTCGGCCGGGGGCTAGGGAGTATCCCCACAACCACCCGGCGTGAATCGCTCTTGGTCTGGCCCTCCCCTGGGACCACTTGCCTTGGGAGACCCAACCAGGAGCTAAAGCCCTCGACAACACAGCTCCCAGGGTCACTGGGAGCGCACAAACCCCTCCACCACGTTAAGGTGGCGATTCATTGGAGGCATAAATTTTGGTCAAACAAAAGCACTAAACTGGCAATCAGAGAGCATATTATTATTACTATTATTATTATTAGACAATGTTCTTTTTGTTGTTTGGCAAAAACAAAATTAAAAGGTCCCATATTATAAAAAAGTGAGATTTTCATGTTTTTTATTATAAAGCAGAAATGCTCAATATACATAGAAATACACACAGCCTGTATTCAGAAACTCTGCATTTGAAACAAGCTGTCAGGATTTCTGCCCATTTGTGATGTCACGAATATACAATATTTAGACCTCTGACACAATTTTAAACGTAAACATTCTAAATGTGTACCAGTTTATTCCTGGTTGCAGTGTATGTGAATAACATCAGCTGACAGGAAGTATACATGGACCCAAGCTGTCGCCTGGCAACGCCATTCTGTTGCAATTTCGTCGAAATGCGCTAAAATAGAGCATTTCAGACAGAGGGTAAATAGAGGCATATTCAGGCCGACAGTATGAGGAAAATAAAGGTTTTTTTGAACATTACAGCATGTAAACATGTTCTAGTAGAAACACAAAATATAAGTATGATCCTGAAAATTAGCACAATATGGGACCGTTAAGTGTAATAGTTGCTGGCGACTAACCTGACATGCCAGATCGTTTGTTACACAGAACCATCCGAGAAAAGTACAAAAGAGAGCTTGTGGACACAGCAAGCCAAAATTTGACAAGTCATTCGTCCGACTGTCGGTCGGGAGGAGTTAATCAGTCCTTGGTCCCCCGTACACTGCATGGAAAACGACGCCCTGACGAAGCAGAAATTCGGTCTGAGTTGTGCGGCTCAATTCGGGCCAGAAACGGGCTAAAAATCGTACAGTGTACGCCCAGATTAAGCTGCCGACACGAATGTTAAACATTATTTTCTATTGAACAAAAGAATCTATAATCATTAAATGTTTTCTAAACAACAGCAGCTAAACTTCTAAAATTATAATTTAAAGAATCAATAACTATCTTATCAAAGATGAAGTAAATTAAAGTATGAACCTTACCTGATGTTCAGAGACAACTTTCAGTGCTCGATGCTTTCCGTCTGCACCAAAACACGTTGACGTTTGATACCCGGTACGACGTAAAACTGGGTTTGTCTTCACGGAAACTTCCAGCAGAATTTGGTAAAAACAAAAGAAACTCAGCGATGACATGAATTGATTTTTATAAATGTTTTATTGCAGAATGAGCAGATTTATATGGAAAAGGCACCATGAAAACTATACAAATACATTTCTGTAGTGAATTGTCGCTAACATCTCTCTCTGATTGGCTTCTAGAACTGTTTGGGTATGAGGACAGTTCACTAAATACACAAACCTTACTGCTCTCCTGAACAACTACTCAGCTTTAATCATCATTAGTGTAATTAACAGTGTTGTGCTACAGTTCAGTTCTGACAACAACCTTCATTCACATTTTCCACCGCGTTTACATCCTTTACACTCGACCGACGGAGCGGCCCGAGCAACTTAAGTGCATCAGTGGAAAAACAAAATCAATACAATCAATCAATGCCACAGTGAGTAAAGAATGTCCTGGCTGATTTTTGCACATCTCATATGAAAGCATATTATACATATTTTATATTTTCTCCAGCTAGAGGATGATCCGATGCTTGGTACAAAAACACTTGTGTTATTAGTTTGTGTAGAAATAATTTTTTGCTAACTGATTTTTTTCTAACATTTGACGAACTTCTAAACAGTGTTTGGTTGCTGAGACGTTTACAGATGAAGACTTTACCGTAAATTCTCACATAACATTCCAATAATCAGTCAGTCTGAGGCAGTTCGTAACCAGCACGAACAAATAGCAGGTAAAAAAACAAAGCATTGAACTAAGAGGGGCAGAATAACTTGTACTATAATGACCTACGTTGTAACTTTAATAGACCCTTTTAGTGTTGAACAGTATTAGCTGAAGGCTAAACAAAGGAAAGACTGGAGGCTAACGCTAGCAGTGGGCTAACATTAGCTGGAGGCTAAACAAAGGAAAGACTGGAGGCTAACGCTAGCAGTGGGCTAACATTAGCTGGAGGCTAAACAAAGGAAAGACTGGAGGCTAACACTAGCAGTGGGCTAAAGTTACACATCTAAAATGTCCTCTTGCTGTGTTGTTGGGTGCCAGAATCCAGATATCACAGACATTTGAGATGATAAACTGTGATTCGAGGCTCTAGCGAGCTACAATATCAGAGAAACGTTTCAGAGATGGAGAGTAAATGTTGTATATTTAGCCTTCTGCTAACCGCAGCCGTGAGCCGTTGAAGGCTAAACTATTAGCAACTCTTTCTCTCCATCTCTGAAACGCTTCTCCGATATTATACGACTCTTTTTTTGACTGACTTTACTGAAGGATAGTTAACTATAGACATCCAAAGATTTATACGCCCTCAATTTATCTTTACAGCGCTGACGTTGGCCACCAGCCCGCCGGTCGGACGGCTGACTACTTAGCTAGCTTAGTTTGCTAATTCCACCATGCTGTCAAGCAACACAGACAATGAGGTGAACAAAATTGTCCTCATCTGGTGATAGCACTGTGCTTTCCTACGCTGTGACAAGAGTGTGTGGATGAAGCATTAAGTTGTTCAATTTGACTCATTTAGCGACTGGCTAGTTAGCTAGCTACCTTGCTAATTCCACCATGCTACAGAAAATGGCGCCACTAGGAGACTACTTCACAGGGAGGAGAGCAAGCGTTGTCCAGAGACAGATAATCTAGTTAGCCAACTAGCCAGTTCCGGAGATGGACAATCTAGCTAGCTAACTACCGTTAGCCAGCCGTCTCGTCCTCCTGAAGTAGTCTCCTCATCATGGCGTCCACACTAAAAGGGTCTATAAACTATAAACCTCCTCCCAGGGTCTCTGTGGAAACAGCAGATTAAATCAGTAGCCTGTTTTAGTTTTATGAAATCTATAAATTCAACATTTTGTCCACATTGAAGATGAGTTCTCATTCAGTCGTAGAGTTTCTACTAGTCGTCATTAACAGTCAGCTTGTAACTTCATTAACAGCATGTTGGTGGACACGTGATGATGTCACATGATGCTACCTGTTACTGTGGTTACTGTGGGCGGAGCCTGAAGGAAACACACTCATGTTTATTAAGTGTCATCAGACTACATTCATCTCAGTGTTTGGACGACATCTGAACTCTTTAACGAAACAGAGTGTGATTCTGAATCATTTGACAGGTTTGATTCTACACTCGCCTTCAGCACAGAAATACATTTTTATTATTTATTGTGCAAAAATGCTGATCGCCAAATCTAATAACATCTGAAGAAATCTGTTTGTGTCACTAACTCTAAATCACATGATGTCCATAAATTAGACATTATTATAAAGTTATTGTGCATTTCAAGAAAAGGATTTTTTGCTTTTTCAGCAGATCAGTTCTATCATCAATTATATTAAGTTTTTAAACATTTGATGCAACCATAAAATAATAAGATTATATATACTATGAGTATTGTAATTGTCTTGGCCCAAAATATCTGAAATGTACAGTTATATTTATCAGCATTATTGTGTTTCCTAGAACAATATATTCAAGCCAACACTCAAATAATTCCTTTTTGTTTTCTGTACAATCAACCCGTCAGTTATATGAACTACTCTGATCAGTTTGTGCCTCTTGTTTATCATCATCATCATCGTCATCGTCATCGTCATCGTCATCATCATCATCATCATCATCATCATCAAAGTCACAGAATTAAACTTCTGATTTCTGAAAGGGAAATCTGTGACAATCAAACATGGCCAATTAACAACATTACCTCAGTTTTAAAGGTATTTTTAAATCCTCAAAGACTCACAGTCCTCTCAAAGTCCTGAAAAAACCCTGTTCACACAAGATACTATCTGTAATATATCACACACAAGTATTATCTTTTGGGAACAAGATACTATCTATAACATCTTAAACAAAGTATTATCTTTTGGGAACAAAATACTTTCTATAAAACTTGCACATAAGTATTATCTTGTAGGAAAAAGATATTATCCATAACATTTTACACACAAAGTATTATGTTGTGGAAACAAAATACTATGTATAATACTTTGTACAAAAAGTATCTTTTGGGATGCTATCTATAATATCTTGCACACAAGTTATAAATATTATATTATTTGCACAAAATATTATGAATTTTTCTTTTGAAGTTTTATTATAGGGTATATTTAGTCCATTATTTTATATTTTAATATGGCAGCCAAGAATATTTATATACTTATGTCAATTGTTTTCATCTAGTTATCTCAAGATCACAAGTTAAAGTAAGTCGTTTTCTCAGGATAACAACATTTTTAAGGTTAAACACAACTGATAACAAAACGTCTAAATTTTGATTTACGTCATAGAAAGTGAGACATGTTAGATTTGTTGTCAAATCTGTTTTCTTTGTACATAGGACTGATTTTTTTTTTTTACACACATGGTTAGAAGATTCTAGAAATGTTTTTGTCAGGGTTTTGTCTTACAGAAAAATGCAGCTCATCTCTGTGACTTTACTGTAACGATACACGAGAGGCACAAACTGAAGCTAACGAACTGCCAGCCGTTCTCTAGACATTAATACTGAGAGGTTTCGCTTTGGAAAATGAGCTACTGAGCAGCTTTGCTTCACTTTTTTACAAACATCAACAAAACTCCTCCAGAGTCCCGAAAGTGTCTCCATGAACTTCAGGCAAACATGGCAGAATATTCTCTCTGTGTTTTAAATAGCGGACAGTCCAAATGTCAGGCGGCTGGTTCGGTTTGTTTTAAGTGTTTCTCTAAGGAGACGAGCTGAGGAGTTCCTGCCTGCGACGCATGATCTCCACAAACCTGGCGTGGTCGGACGCCACCTGAGGATCAAGAGTGGGAGAAAACAGCAGGCTGCAGTTTGAAAAGAAAAATAGAAATGAAAGTAAAAGCAGGAAGGAAGAAGGAAGGAAGGAAAGGAAGGAAAGGAGGAAGGGAGGAAGGAAGCCATGTGGAGCTCAGTGGGTGCTGCCTTCGTCAAAAGACTCCACCCCTGAATCACAGGTGTTGGCTGCCAGTTTCTCCTGTCGCCTCCTCATGATCTCCTGGAGCTCAGAGCCTGAACCCCTCTGGAGACGAGGGGTTCAAGACAGGCCGAAGACAGGAAGAAAGAAAGAAATAAAGACAGAAAGAAAGATGTAAAAGGAAAGCAAAGAAAGAGAAAGAAAGATGTAAAAGGAAAGCAAAGAAAAGAGGATCCAGAGGAGTGAGGGCATGGGGAGGAAACAGAGTAGAGAAACAGTTCGTTAGACGTGAAACAGAAAAAAACATAAAGGTGAAATCTTTAATTCTCGCTGCTTCTGAAGCGACTGAGCGTTTCTTTGCCAGCAATCTACTGAGCGTCTCTTTCCTCCTGGAAATCAGAAGATTTTATCAGCTAACGAGAGAGAAAATCTTCTGGTCACTCAGAGCTAACAGCGCTGGCTGTGGTTATATGGTGTTATCTGGTTTATATGGTTAATATGGTGTTATATGGTGTTATGTACTGCAGTTAAACTCCATGTAAACGCAGCCAGAGGCCTGAACCAACCCCAGGAAGCCGTCTGCTGCTGCTGTAAAGAACTGTGAAGAGCATGAGCATGAAAATATACTACAGTATGAGTCAGCTGGTTGAGCCAGGGTGCATGCTGGGAAAAAAGTAGTACTTTATAAAACTGGTCGCACAAAGATCTGTTACACTGACGAGTCGAACCGCATACGACTTGTACAAAACAATAAGCAAATAATATTAAAGTTCTTGTTGAAAGCAGGATTAGTATGGAAGGCAAAAAATGACTCATCAAAAAATAAATAGATAAATAAAATAAATACTTAAATAAAAACAGAAACAGTTAAATTGATTAACAAAGATATATCTATATCTATATATATAGATATAGATATATCTATATCTATATATCTATATCTATATCTATATCTATAAATAAATGCTGAAATTAACACAGAAATAAATAATTATTGCTTCATTTCTACAAATCTGCATATACCAATTTTTGAAATTCTACATTTCATTTTCTTTTGTTGTTTTTTAAACAAATGTAGAAATAGAGAATTAAAAATTGAAATGTAGGAAAAAAATTATGAAAGTAAAAATAAAAGAATGATCTAAAAACACATATTGATAAAAGTTAAAAAAAAAATTAAACCGTTAATATATTTATTCAATTATGCATATACTGTAATTATTTATGTACTCATAATTGTATCTGTTCATTAAATTATTTTTGTATTTATTTTATCATTTAGTTATGCATTTATTGTTAAATAAGTCACCTTTTGTCCTCATTGGATTAGACATATGTAGTGTTGTAACTGTTATTCTCCGTCTGTAGACGTCTTTGTGCAACCAGCTGCAGGTGAAAACGTTTCTTCAGGTAAATTTCTGTCTGAGCCTTAAATGCAAGGCTGTACCGAAGGATGTTTTTTAACATTCAAAGCTTCTATTGAGGTTTTCGAATGAAGCTTCGAATGTCTGTCGTCCTATTTAATGACATCATCACCCAAAAAAAAGAAAATCCTCAATTTGAATAAAGTGATCCATCGGATTAAATGAGTTAGTCGGTTTTTTTTATTTAATTGACTTTCTTTAATGAATAAAACTCTTGACCTCGTTGAAAATGTAGTTTTTGAAAGGCTAAACGCCAACAAATATGGATTGAGGCGGAATATTTCCTTAGATAAAAACATGTTGTGATTTTGGGAAATGATTACATCCATCTCTCTTTCAATAAATGTTGACTTTTGGACTTTAAAACACTCTGGAGTTATTGGAAATGTTTGGATCACACGAGTCAGAAACAAAAAGAGAAACAAAACAGAAGCTGAGTAGAATTCAAATGTTGATTTAGAAGTTGAATGTCAGCATTATGAATGAATTATTCGGTACAGCCCCAGTAGTTAAACTCTGATGGTAAATGGTGCAGCCATCTGTACGATTAGCTGACTGCTAATCAAAGCTAAGCTAAGCTAGCACACAGAACACAGGTTTGTCTGTTAAGATCTCATTCCGGCCAAGTGAAGGTCTATATCCTGGTCTCTATAGGTGGGGGGGCGGGATCAGAGGTCATCGGGTGAGGATTAGGGGTCAACAGGAAGTGGGACATTCTTGATCTGTTTCATTCAGGGAGTTTAAGGAGGACTTAACTGTACGCAGCAGCACGGCAGGGAGACAAATAGTGGCGCTACCTTAAGATGCTGCTACACATGAAACGTCTTGAGCTTCGTTCTGACGGACAGAATCTGGAAATTATATTTATTCTAATTTATTAATGAGTCCCAAGTCAAAGTCAAGACCAACAAGTTCCAAATGAAGACGAGTATGTCCCAGGTCTCAAGTCAAGACCAACAAATAACATGTCAAGAGAGGACAGTCCCAACTGGAGTCCCTAGTCAAGACGAGCCAAGTCCTTAGTCAACACAAATAAGTCTCAAGTCTTTGGGTATTTGTTCCTTTAAATCTGTCGAGCAGAACGAAGCGGTGAGCGTCTGGTTGTGAACACGATACCTTAATGCATGTGGTAACAGATTCAGAAGATCATAGGAGGGTCAGAAGAAAACCTGCAGGTGGAAATAGACACCACACACCAGACCTTGGCAGAGTTGGGGGATAGAAAGCTTGAAGACAGAAAAGAGCCTCAACAGAGCTGCAGCTTCCAGAGACAAACACTCCGACAGGAAACGGACTCAATACGATAGAGACCTGATGAGGGGCCGTTTTAATATCAAAACACTAAAGCTCTGCAGCTGACAGGAAACAGACTTCATTTGAATGTTTCCAGGGTTTGTTTTTGGAAGCTGATATTTTTGAATGTATATTCTCTAAAGAAAAACCCTTTCAGAATAAAACGTCTCAAACGTAACAAGGAAAACATGTTGGCGGGTTTTAAGGTGCGTTGGTGTCGATGACATCACGTGTGACCTGCGACACTCACCTCAAGCGCCGCCTTCTGGACGGTGACCTGGCTGAAGACTCGCGCTCCGTCGTCGGGACAAACCGTCTTCAGCTCCTCCTTGTTGAGAGAGAACAGCTGAGCTCCGGTCAGGACGCCCAGGCTGGTGATGGTGCTGCACACAGGAGACACACAGTCAACAGCAAATAGCAGACCTTTTAATCTTTGGGTATCAAGTATTTTCAAGTCAAAAGGCTCAAGTCCAAGTGAAGTCATGAATCACTGGTGTTAAAGTCAAAGTCCAGTTTAAAGTCTTTTTTGATTTTGGCAAGTTGAGTCTAAAGTCGTCAAATTTGTGACTCGATTCTGACTCTAGTCAAAGTCACGTGAACTCAAATTCACACCTCTGGTACTCAGACTACAAACGGAAACCAGAACACTTTGGTACTCTGAGTATCTGTCTACAGAGATCACTGAAACACCTAACTGGGATATTTAATTAATACTGAATACTTGAAATACTGAATAAATGAATTTATGTTTGGCATCGGAGTTTCACCAAAATCATCTGAGCAACTTGTTCAAATTAAAATTACAACTTGAAATTAACTTCTAGATGCAAACGTATTTTTTATTTATTTTTATTATGAATTATTATTATTTCATAATCTTTCATGTCTGAACTTGTAAACCCTCGAAAACACTTAAAATCAAGTTTGACACTGTACAACTTGAAATCACTAAAACTTTAACATGTACAACAGATGCTTTTTTATTTTGTTTCCATAAAATAATCATCATAATAGTCGACTTTGTACCTCATTATATTAACCAAATATTGTTTATGTTTCTATTTTTTAATCGCTTGAATCTTTCATTTTTACAATTCTGACTTTCAAAAAGCCAAAATTTGACTTAAATATTTATTATTTTATTTTATAAAATGTTGACTTGCATGAGTATTTACATGTTTTTAATTCCTAATGTTACAGATATGTTTCTTGTTCGTGGCAGAACTAAACTCTCACAGGTCAGTGGTTTTATATGAACACATGTCTGTCAGAGTATTAAAGGATTAAATGTATAAAGAGACTCACACTGGACTGAAGCCTTTGGCCTCTAACCAGGCTCTGACGTGGTCAGGTGACGAGTCGTAGCTGATGCTGTTGGACGGAGGTCCGCTGCCGCCGCCGCGAGTAGAAACCTGAAACTTCTTCTGAGTGCTGCGACCTAAAGTCAGTCTGTGCATCAGCTCGTCCTGGACTTCCTCCATGTTGGATTTCCTGCCTGCAGGATGGAAAAGATGTTACTGTAGACGGTGGTTACTAAACACTGAAATAGACCATTAATGAACTGCTGGTTTGATTATCAGATGAATATGATTATTAGTATTAGAGACACTAATAGGAAGAAAAATCTTTTTCAAGTCAGAACGTGTGAAAATGTGGCTATGTTATGAGAAAAACTTTTTATATGAAAATATTTTTAGCTTTCAGCTTGACTTTATTTTCAGAATTCATTTTTCACATGTTACGACTGTTTTACCGGTCTGTTGCATTATCCATTACATTTAGCTATTTTAACTGTTTATCCATTAGTTTTAGCTATTTTAACTGCTTACCCTTTAGTTTTAGCTAATGTTTAGCTAACCATTTGAACTATTTTTCCATTAGTTTTAGCTAACTATTTCAACTGTTTAGCCATTACATTTAGCTAACATTTAGTTATCTAAAAAGTTGTAACTTTATTTTCAAAATGAATTTTTCTCACAATGTCATAAAATATTATAACTGTATTCTCGGAATATTGTGCCTTTTGGTTTGAAATATTACAACTTTATTCTTGTAATAGTACAACTTTATTTTTATTATTATTTATTTTTTCATATATTTTTATATTTCAGGAAATATTAACACTTCACTTCTCTTCACTTCAAACTATTACAACATTATTCTTGAAATACTTTATTTTATTCTCGAATTCCAACTATCTCCTCAAATTCAACCCAACTTTCTGGTTGAAATATTACGTCTGTATTCAAAAAATATTATATTTTATTTTCTAAATATTATGATTTCAAAATAAGTTACCTTATTCTTGAAATATTATGAAATATTCTCCAAATATTACTTAAAAGTTTTACGACTTTATTCCAAAAATACTATGATTTCATTCTTGAGAATTTTTTCTCCAAAGAAGCTCAAAGAAGCTTAACATGATGTATTATAAAAGGAAAAATAAAAACCTAGAACACTAAAGCTTGATTACTGATAAAACTGTCTTGATAAGAAGGAGATGTTTTTGATTCTGACTTCTGGAAACAGTTTGCTGTCATGTTGGACTCACGGTGGACGGGTGGAGGTTTCTGGTTGTTGTCCCTCATGGCGACGCTGCCGTTGTCGCTGGACGTGGTGCTGTTCTTGCGGCTGACAGCGCTGCTGCTGCTGCTGGCGATTGGAGGAGGCAGCGGCGGCGTGGGGAGCCTGGCGGGAGCCGGAGGAGGCGGTGTGGGAGCCGGAGGCATCGGAGTCACTACCGGTTTACTGGGGATGAAGTCTGTCCTGGGGGTCTGTTTCTGAAAGAGGACAGGTGGAGCTTTTATTCTGAAACTTAAACTAGTGATTCACAGTGCAGTCTGTAGGTGTTTAGATAGAGACACGTTTAAAATGTGTCACCATCCAAACATTTACAGACTGTAGACCTTCTGAACCTGAAATATGAGAAGCTCAATGTCAAACGTCGTGTTTGTCGTTTACCTCGTTCAACTCTCCCAGTAATTGCTGGAAACGTGAAATGAAACATAAAACATGAAACATGGTGGTGATGAGACGGTGAAACAAAATGTGTTATTCACAGCAGCAAACTCACTGCAACCAACTACACTACACTACACAACACAACAACTCTACTAAAACCTACTGAGATTACTGACTAAACTGGTTTATTACTCAACTAAACACTTAAAAGGGACTGTTGGTAAGAATCAGAAATGCTTGTTGACAGCGACACCTGTGGCCGTTAAGTCAACGAAAGTCAGCGTCCTGTTGCTCGCGCTCGTTCTACATAGACATGAACGAGCATCGCTCAAAACAGTGAGGAGAGACACGTCAGCTAAAAGCACAATATCACTCTAGATTTCAGCTGCTTGGCAGTAATGTTAGCTGACCAGACCAAGGTCTCTCCATGAATCAATGCTGATCCTAGTGTTGGCTTTTCCTGCTTAACACTGTTTAACAGACGGGCTTCACTAGATACAACCAAGAGGTTTTAGTGCTTCCATGTAGTTTGTGTTGGAGTCTGAGTCTGAACAGCGTAGACACATGCGAGCGCGCATGGGACAACAACCCGGGTAATTTATACGTGTAAGAAGTTACAAACAGTCCCTTTAAAAGGAACAGTCTGACATTCAGTCAAATAGTCTGTTAGACGTCTCACCAACAACCCGGGCCAGTTGCATAAACTTAGTTTAAGTTTATCCATTACCATAAGCTAATGTTTAGCTAACTACTTCAACTGTTTATTCATTACTTTTAGCTAACTATCTCAACTGTTTATCCATTAGCCGACTTTTAGCTAACATTTAGCTAACTTTTTCAACTGTTTAAACATTACTTTTAGCTAACTTGTAGCTAAATATTTCTACTGTTTACCCATTACATTTATACAGTTTACCTTTTCTGTTATTTTCTCCCATAATTGGAGCGGTGTGGCTGTTGCATCCACCATTTTTTCTCTTCTGTGAAGTGTTTTATTTCATCTATAATGCATTGTGAGACAGGCCGACTAAGTCAGCCTTACATTACTTACATTAGTCACTCATAAGGAAGCTTTATGCAACAGGTCAATTTAAGTGTCTATAGCAAGTCTGACTTTAAGTTCTACTTGAGACAAAGACTAGGTTTATCTTTATGCTCCTGGCCCCTGAACGTAGTTAGCCTAGCTTAGCACAAACACCCAGCATGTCAGACTGTTCCTTTATAAAACGGTCCACAGCAAAGCACACTCAACTAAACCCACTGGTCACAGGTCGCCCTACCTTGAACAACTCAAACTCCTTCTTTGGCATCATAAGCTTCAATAGATCAAAGTAAAACACACGGAGGAGGATGAGACAGTGACGATGATGATGATGAAACTGGTGAAGTGATTAATGATGAAGCATTAATAAACCTGTATGGTGTGGCTGTAAATGGGCTCTCCTCGGCCCGTGATGTCCACGGCTTTAGTGATCTCCAAGATGTTGTTTGGCACGTAGCCGGACGCCCCGCCGCCGTTACGAACCTTCCACCACTGCTTCCTGTCGTCCAGAACCTGACAAGACCACCAAGACTTCAGTTCAGAACTTCATTCAGATTTTACAGCATTTATCGCCTAACTTTATAGGATATATCGATCAAATTATTACAAACTAAACTAGAATGTACAAAGCTTCCTGACTGTATTCAGAGGTAGTTTGAAATTAGAGAGAGCAGGTGTGAATTTAGGAGGAGCGGTATGTTAACAAGACAAATACAAATAATATGTTTATTTAGCATCTTTCTTTCTTAGTTGGGTCTTATAAACATAATTTTTCTTTTGAAAAAACAATAGACGTATATTATTTAAAATAAATGATGAATAAAAACAAACCTCGACGACCTCGTCTTTGAGGACGGACAGCTCCGTGTTGTTTCTCGCCACAAAGTCATATTTAGATTTGGCAAACAGTGTTGGTTGGACTCTGCTGTCATCATCAAAACTTCTGAAATATCATCAACCAATCACAAATTATTACCAATTATAATGTTCACAGTAAAACTATTCATCATTAAAAAGTACAAACATTTAATACTATATATTGTTTTAAAACACAGAACACACAAAGAGAAAACACATTTTCAAAATTAGAAAAAAGAAAATGTGGATTTCCAACTATAAACTGAATATCTGAATAATAAAGAGATTGTTAGAGATTATTTGACGTTAACGATATTACAGCCCTGGAGAAGTGTCCCAGCTGAAGATCAAGAAGATTTTAAAGACGTGAATAAACGGAAATAACTCAGTTTTCATGTGAAAACGTGTGAATGAGAAAGAAGACGATGAAATCAATGGATGAAGAAACATTTGAAGGAACAGCAGAAGCTCAAATCAGCCAGAATAAAGAGATTATTATAAATAAACATATCAGTCAGAAAGAGGAACAGAGTCAGTTCAGAAAATTTGTATGGAATACGAAAACGGTCTTATTCATCAATTAAATACGTAAATAAGGAGAAATTAATACAAAAATTAAAAACATTTTAATCTTAATAATTATTAATTTAATTTAAGGATAAATACATGTCTTTAATTTATTTCTATATTTTAATAAATTTAGGTTCATTTATTTCGGTTTTTCTGTTTTCATGACATTAATAAATACAAGACATGTATAAATATAGAAATGAATAAATATAACAATAAATTGAAAACATTTGTTAATTTGTCTCCTTGTTAATTAGAAAAACATTTATTTACTCATTATTTCTTATTTATTTCTGTTTTAATAATGTAATAATAATATTAATGATTTTAATTTTATGTATCTACATTTATTTATTTCTGTATTTATGAAATTAATAAATACAATAAATGTATAACTACATACATAAATTCATAAACATTTATTTACTGATTATTGTTTGTTTATTTCAGTTTGTATTTGAATAACAATTATCTTAATTTTATTTAATTTTTATGCATAAATATGTCTTTAATTTATTTCTACATTTGAACAAATCTACGTTTATTTTTGCTTTTCTGTATTTATGAAATTAATAAATACAAGATATGTATAAATACAGAAATAAATTCATAAACATTTATTTACAGATTATTTCTTATTTATTTCGGTTTTAATTTTAATAATAATGATTTAAAAAATGATTTTTTATTTTTATTCTATGTTTATTAATTTATTTCAGCCTTTCTGTATTTATTGATGAATAAGTCACATCCGGTCCTCCGTAGATAAACGGGCAGTAAAGAACAGGTCTGGGATCAGTTCTCCAGGGCATCATGTGACCTCAGGGTTACCGGTCTACGTGGCGGCTGACGGCCTGTTTAAAAGCAGCCATGGCCGAGTCCTGATCCAGGATCTGCATGCGTTTGTAGGAGGAGTTGGAGAAGGCGTACCCGTCTGCAGGGGGGAACTTCTGCACCGCCGACTGCTGCACACACACACACACACACACACACACACACAGAGAAGACATTATAAATATATATATATATTATTTACATATATATATATATATATATGTAAAGTGATGGTCTAGATGTGAACCTCCAGTCTGGTCCTCAGCTCCTCTTGTCTGTGGATCTCAGCGTTGGCGAGACTCTCAGCCAGCTGAGTCAGCTCCTGTTCTCTGGACGGCGTCGCTGCCGGGAACGCCGGTGGCTCCCAGCCGTCCCGGAACATCAGCATGCAGGGCGGGAAGTAGTGGTCCTTTGGCCACTCCAACCTGCACACACAGGACAACGACATTTAGCCTGTTTTAACTTTTTTATTTAGGACGGAAAGCAAAGAGTGGAGCCGTTTGGAGCAGGAGGTCGTCTGTTCTAGAAGATGGAGGTGTTTAATGATATAGACAAAGAGGCCAGATAGTTTTTCTGAAGCCAGTATTGTGTAATGGATCTTGAGGACGCAGGTATCCTCGGTAAATTACCTGCATTTGGTCCAGCCGTCTCCCAGGGTGACCCACACGTGTCTCTCCTCTGCTGTTCCTGAGGCGTGCAGGAAGTCGATGGCCTCTCTGGTCAGCAGAGGAACCACGACGCTGCGAGCCAGATCCACGCTGCCCGACGCCTGGATCACCTGGAGGTGGAGGACAGGTAGAGGGACATAATCTGATGATTAAAACAGTTTGCATTGACTAAGATGAGACTAAAATGCTCCGTCTTTTAGTTAACTACAACAAGTACATTAGACCCAGGACTAATGGCAAAGTCACGCCAGTAAAGCGAGGCAGAGATTCACTTCACTCTTGGTGTGAACATGACATAAGACTAAATAAAAACAAATATCTGACAGGAGTAATACAAAGTTAAGACACACAAACAGGAAGTTGTTTGGAGTATTAAAGTGCAGACCGACCATCCTGAGAGGAGAGAAGAGGAAGTGAAGCAGATCCTCAGCACTCGGGTTCTCGATGTGATCCTTCAGTTTCCCCTGCAGGTCACACAAACACTCCCTCAATAACATATCTCTATATAAGCTATAATCACATGATGAAGATGATGAAGATGATGATGATGGTCCTACCAGCTGGTTGAAGGCGTGTTTGAACTTCTGCAGACAATCGACGAACTCGTCCTCCCCGGGAGGTTTAGAGCGCAGAGTCAGGACGCCCTCTGGTGGACGCAAAGCAAAATCAGAATCAGAATCAGAATCAGAATCTTGTTTATTGCAGGTGTATGAGGTATACACTAGGAATTCGCTTTGGTTTTGTTGGTGCAAATAAGCAGTAAAATAAAGGAATAGATAAAAACGTTTGAATAAAAGAAGAATAAAAAAAATTAAATTCTATAATTCTAAGCTATAAACACAAAATATAAACATAATAGAAACGGATTATCAGACACATAATGAAGGTGGATCAATGATTTACATATTTTTAAAATACACATTTGTTTTGTTTTATCTTTGTCAGTTTTTATTTAATTATATTTCATTTAATATTTTAAATCCTTTCTCCTTTTAATTTAATTTAATTTTTTAAATCCTCTCTTTTTAACCAGATTTTTTAATTTAATCTAATTTTTGAAAGATTATCATGGCAAAATGTTTTTTTTTCCACCTGTTATTAAATCATAAACACAGGAGAGAAAACTATTTAGATCAGACATAGAAAAATGGATAACCAGAATTTGTTTTCTCACTGGCCTCTCTGGTCTTCCGTAGATTGTTCTGGTTTCATTGTGTGGTTTCACATTTATTGTGTATTTTTTTTATTTGGGGCTTTGTGTCATAATAAAAGGAGGAAACATCTCTAAAAATTAAACTCTGAAACTCTTCCAACCATAAACACCTAACTGGTTTCCTGCTACCAGTACTAGAAACCAGTCTGACCGGTCCTCACCTCCTGGACTTTTCTTCTTTCCTTTCTTGACCTTCTTCCTCTTGGAGAGCTCGGTGAACGCCTCGGCAGCTTTCTGAAGTTTGGTGACGAAGAACTCAATGTCGTCCAGGATGTGGTTCAGGATTTGCTGCCAAAATAAAAGTTTAAACGTCACCTTCAGGTTTGTGTTAAACGTGACTTTTATTCTGACTTTAATGATTAAACCTGAACCAACAGACCAGAGGTCGGTTCTCCTTTATGTAACCAGATTTACCCTCAAAGCTTCCAAACTGGGATTACATTTAAATCAAACGACGTTCCTCAATCAGCTTAAATCTTTTATCTATTGTCATGTGACCCTCGGTGACCTCAGATTTAAACACCAGCTGCTCTCAGATCAGTAATAAAGAGGACTCACCACGTCTCGGTCCACTCTGGCTGCCGTCATCTCCACCGGTCCGTCGTCCTCCGAAATCTGTCGCTGCTTCTCATCTGATCACAGAACATAAACTACTAATCAGTAACCAATAATAATAATAACCAATCACATCTGTAGTTTTATTAACCAAGAGAGATAACCAGCATAAGTACATTTACTCAAGTACTGAACTTAAGTAAAATGTTGAGGTACTTTTGAGTGTTTTCATTTTATTTAACAACATTAATTAATTTACAGATTCAGAAATTTAAAACAAAATATAACCAACTAATAACTGCTGATGTATTATTGTATATGAAAAGTAGCTCCACCTTTACCAGCTGCAACATTAAAGTGATGAACACATAAAATATCAAAGAAATATTAGTAACATTAAAAAAAAGATTGTAAAATGTCCCAAATAAATTAGTAAAGTATCAGACAAAAATGTGTAAAATATCCTAAATAATATCAGTAAAATATTGGTAAAATTAAATAATAGTAAAATATCCCAAATATATTACTTAAGTACCACACTTCTAATACTATTTTTTTTTTTAAATATCCTAAGTAATATCAGTGAAATACACCAACAAAATATTAGAAAAATATTAATAAATTAATCAGACAAAACAAATTTAAATATAAGAAAAATATTTGCAGAATATCCAAGAAATATTAATAAAATAAAAAAATAGTAAAAACTTCCAAATATATTAGTAAAGTATCAGACAACATTTTTTAAAACATCCTAAATAATATCAGTAAAATATCAAAAAAATATTAGTTAAATATCATAAAAATATTAATAAATTAAATCAGACAAATTGGTAAAATATGCGAAACCTTAACCAGCTGCAATATTAAAGTGATGAACACATTAATGCATTAATAATTATAATAGTATAATATAATATAGATTATTCTGCAGAATGAGGACTTTTACTTTTGCTACTTCAAGTATATTTCCCCATAGATACAGGTCTCTCACACACACACACACATAAACACAGACTCCTCCTATGATGTGACATCACTCACAGTCTTGCTGCTCATTGGTCCAGGCTGACCAGGCGGCCGCTCGACTCTTCACGTCCATCTGATTGGACGCTGCCGGAGGTTCGGGGGCGGGTGCGGCGGGGGGAGGCGGGATGATCCCGTCGCTCTTCAGGATCATCCTGCAGACAGACGGTGAAGACAGATCAGCCAATCAGCTGTCAGCGTTTAATACGACCTCTAACGGTGTCTGATGATTGGTTCTTACTTGAGCGCCTCTGGTCTCTTCTTCACTTTGCCTCCTTTGGCGTCGATCATGGCACTTTCTACATCTGCTTGGATCAGATTCGCCTGACGGAAAAAAATCAGCAGACACGTTGATGATGATGATATTTCTGTGCTGCACCTGAACTAAACGGACCAATCGGAGTGAGTTTACCTTGATGTCGTCACACTGGAACAGGTGGAGGTCCGGTTTGTTCTGACCCGAGTCTTTACACACCAGAGCCAAGATGGAGTCGTAGCTGCAGGCGTTCATCACAGCCTGGCAGTGCTGGATGGTCCCGATGGGGAAGTTCTCCAACTCGTTCTGAAACCGTAACATTTTCTGGTACCTCAGAACCAGAAGAGCGACGCCTCCTCCATGTATAATATATTTAGATGTACCTGAGAGTCTCACCTTGGTCTCCGGGTCGATGAGGCTCACCGTCTTCTCCTCCACCTGCAGCAGCATCTCCTGAGTCCAGACCTTCCCTTTAGCATCCAGCAGACGGAGACGCCGGACGCCGTCGTCCACCGTGATCATCCCATCTTTGCGGTCCAACAGGAACGTGGTCAGGTGCTGAACAGGACAGATAAAACAGTTAAACATGAATTACCATTACAGCTGCTCATATATGTGGGTCCTCTGCTCTTAAGAGGAAAAGTACACGTCTCATTTAGTCCATATTTATTCAAAATTATTCACCATGAAATCAACATGTTTTTAACTCAATATTAACATTCTGAAATTTGTCTTTATTGTAATAATTAACCTCATGAATAAAACAAAACATCCCGACCAATCAGGATCTCATTATTAATATGGACTAACTTTGGTGAGTTAGCAGGTAAAAACATGTCAAGGAGCTCTGTGATGGGTGGTTCCTCTATCATTTAGTAGAAGGCAACACAAGTTATGAAAACATACCTTTACCTTTATTATAATTAATAATTAGGTTATTTAAATGTTCTTTAACGAGTTGCTACAACAAAGCAAAAGTGAGGATGTTGTTAATGTTTTCAGTATTGATCTGGTGAAGAAGACTGCTGTTGAATCATTTCCATGTAAATCATAATAATAATAATAATAATAATAATAATAATAATAATAATAGTTTGTGTCTCACCTCCACATGATACTGCGACGTGTCCGTCAGACTGTTGATGCTGGTTTTAGTGAAATGTTTCCGTTGTTCTGAAGGAGGAAACAGAAGAGAAGTTCATAAATTCTAATTGTTCTGGTATCATGACACCGCCATACTGTCTTTTTTATTATATATATATATATATATATATTCCATTAAAGGAACTGTTTGTAACTTTTTAAGCGTATAAATCTACCGGGTCGGGACACATGCACGCCCGTGTGTGGCCACAGTCACTGCTCCTCTGCCTGCTTGCCTTCACTCACACCGCACGCGTTCTCGCTCCACCTCTAGACGTGAACGCGCTCTCACTACACACTGCAGAAGAGTTAGTTTAGCTCTGAGAATATCTAGTGCATTCACTAGATATGCTGCAGAGCCCCGCTGCCTCAGCCTGCGCTGAGGCAGGAAAAGCCAACACTAGGATCAGATCTAAATCATGTTCATGGGGAGACCTCCGTCTGTTCAGCTAACATTACTGTCAAGCAGGTGAAATATAGAGTGATATTGTGGTCTTAGCTCACTGTTTTGAGCGATGCTCGTTCATGTCTATGTAGAGCGAGCAAGCGCAAGCTCGACGCTGACTTTCGTTGATTTCACGGCCACAGGTGTCGCTGTTAAACATTTCTGAAAGTTACAAATAGTCCCTTTAAAAGGTCCAATATTGTAAAAAGTGAGATTTTCAGGTCTTTTACATTATAAAGCAGATTTAAGTGTTACATAAATGCTATTAAACTATCGAAACGCTCAATATACGGGGAAGTACACACAGCCCGTATTCAGAAATTGTGCGCTTGAAACAAGCTCTTAGGATTTCTGTCCATTTGTTATGTCACAAATATACAATATTTAGATCATCACACGGTTTTAAACGTAAACATTATAAATATGTCCCAGTTTATTTCCTGTTGCAGTGTATGTTAATAACATTAGCTGACAGGAAGTAAACATGGACCCAAACTGTTGGCTAGCAGCGCAAATCCGTTGCAATTCCATTGAAATGCACTAAAACAGAGCGTTTCAGACAGAGGGTGAATACAGGTATATTCAGGCAGACAGTATGAGGAAAATAAAGGGTTTTTTGAACATTACAGCATGTAAACATGTTCTAGTAGAAACACAAAATACAAGTATGAACCTGAAAATTAACACGATATGGGACCTTTAAATTAATGTGTTGACCTGTGATGTGTAAGAGCTGATTTTGTCATTCAGCTTTACTTTGTATTTAATTTAATTGCACACCTGGACTTTCCAAAGACACATCTGAAACTACTAACAGAGCTCCTTCAACAGTTCATCTCAACATTTTATTACTAAATGTTCTCAGATTATTTCTCTTTAAAAGTTTTCAGAACGAGCTCCAAAAACACAACAACACTCAAATCACCCAAAATATAGAAGGCACGTGAAAAGTCAGATGGTTATAAAGTTATATTCACACAGACATGCAGCAGAGGTTCGACCACTGTGGGACTTCAACACAAAATCAAGTGTAGAGTAGAATAACAGAAGGCCGGTAAGAGTCTCACATGCACGTCTGACCTTAAAGAAACATCAGGATTTATACAACACAGCTCTTATTGTTGTAGTTTTGTAGAATATTCCTGTCACGTGATGTTATATAACATTTCATTTATGGAAGAAAAATGTTCTACGTTGATGACTGAACTCTGTTACTGCAGCAGGCTGGTTTAAAACTCAATTATTGTGGTAATTTGATTAATTGCAAATGTGTTTACTGAAGCATTTCTGCAGATTTGATCTGTTCAGACTTGTTTGGAAGTTGTGCCAGACTCAACTTCTAAATCTAGTTTTTGTTTTCCATCACAACCTCCTGATGGGCTCATGAGGACGTGATGTTTACGGTCACAAGTTAACAGCTAAAAGTACAAAATAAGAGCCCTGTTATTTAAATACCTGAATAAAAACACACAGAGAGTTCACCAGTTCACACTCGGCTCACTTTGACTTTTCTTTTTATGTTTGGCTGATGAACGAAAGAAATAGATTTCATCTGATCCTGTTAATGAGGATACATGTTAATGAGGATACAATGAGGATAAATGTTAATGAGGATACATGTAATGAGGATAAATGTTAATGAGGATACATGTAATGAGGATACATGTTAATGAGGATACAATGAGGATAAATGTTAATGAGGATACATATAATGAGGATACATGTAATGAGGATACATGTGAGGGTACAATGAGGATACATGCTAATGAGGATACATGTTAATGAGGATACATGCTAATGAGGATACAATGAGGATAAATGTTAATGATACATGTGAGGGTACAATGAGGATACATGTTAATGAGGATACAATGAGGATACATGTTAATGAGGATACAATGAGGATACATGTTAATGAGGATAAATGTTAATGAGGATACATGAGGTATAAGAGATGATTCATGAACTATCAACAGGAACACATTTATAACACACACACACACACACACAGGTGCTGCTTTCTGATTGGCTCAGAGAGATGACCAATCAGGAGTGAGAGGTTGCTCTGCTGTGAGTGAATGATGTTACTGATGAACAGAAGATCAACAGTGAGGATGTAAAGCTCAACCACACTGAACTCAGGGCACTGTAACTGCAGCTGTAAGATAAATATATACTCTCTCCAGATGTTCTGCGCTAATCCTACACAGAAGTAGTAGTAGTAGTAGTAGTAGTGGTAGTAGTAGTAGCTGTAGTTGTCGTCGTAGTAGTAGTAGTAGTAGTAGTAGTAGCAGTAGCAGCAGTAGTAGTAGTAGAAAGCAGGAGAATAAAACATGAACTCACCGTAGAGAGCTTTGGCACTGGACTTGGCTTTGTTACTAGGAGGCTCAGGAGACTGAGAGCCATGGCCGCTGAGAGAAAGACAGACATACAGTTAGTGTTTTAATTTATTTAATTTTTCATTTATTTCATTATTTATTTTGCATTTTTTTTATTATTTAAAAAAATATTTAAAATTAATTAAATTAAATTAATTTATATTTAAATTAATTTAATTAATAAAAAATAATTTGTTTTGTTATAATTTGTATTTTATTTTATTATTAAAAAATATTCCAAATTTCTAAACACATAAATACATACATATATTATTTTTGATATATGCTTTTATGAATCTTTAAAACTGAAGGACGAACTACAGCAAGTACATTTAGTGAGATTTTATTCACAAAAGGGAACTGGAACCTTTTGGAAACCATCAGTGTTTTCAAACAGAAATGTTATTTATTATAACTTATTTACTTGGTTTGACTTGACTTGTGTTATTTTAAATGTCACCCTCCGTATTAAACTATATAATTCTGTTTTATTGAATGTATTTGTTACTTCCTGTCCAGCTGACCTCAGCCCAGCGTCTCTCTTCAGTCTGTTGAACACGTGATGTTGTGATGTTTCCTGTTAAACTGACAGCAGGATGGCTGATCGTGTGTCACCGAACTGAAACTGGATACTTTCACACTATCACACTTTATTTATTCTGACTGATGAGACGATCAATAATTAATGAGAGTGAATCACTCTGATGAGAGACGCTGAGCAGCTTCAGCTCCACTCTGAAACAACTGACACAGGATCAGTCCTCATGTCTTTATTTAAACCATCAACTGATGAGAGACGCTGAGCAGCTTCAGCTGAAACTCATCGATCAGCTGATCGATCAGCTCTGTGACCTCAAACTGAACATCAACAACAGATCTGGTAGAATCTGACCTCAGTGGGTCTCAGGTCACCAGCTGGTGATCCACAGAGACGAAGCGTCAAGAGATACAGTTAGTTAACGGTGTGGAGCGCCTTGGTGGCTAGAGCTCCATTTATCCACAACATCCTGGACCAGGTCCTGGATCAGGCTTTGGACCAGGTCCTGGACCAGGTCCTGCTCTCCTCTCTGGCTCACTGACCTCATTGTCTGCAGCCACATTAACTTTGGGAAATTAGCACAGCTGATTAAATAAGTGGATCAATTAGAGTCAGAGAGCTCCGGTTTCACTGTGACGGTCCGTTCACATCCAACAACTGAAACTACAGACTACAGGTTTCCTCTCCACTTCAACTCACTTTAAGGCCTTTATTGAGTGTTCCCTGTGAAGACGTTAAATGAAGACCTGCATGAAGCATCTTCAGTTACACTTTCCAATAAATATTAATTTAAGGGTTTTTTAGAGAGAAACTGAGCTGCAGCAAAATTCATCTTTTCATGGTCACAGGTCAGATGTAACAATACGTCTCTGTGGAACAATAAGGCCATAAAATACCTTTAATTAATCCTTAATTTACACCTTTAATCTAAATCAAAGTGTTTCATAGGCAGAGATCATTTAATGTCTCTGTTAATGTGACAGTTACAATTTAATTTGAAAAGCACTTAAATACCTGAATAAGAATTATCAACTATTTCAAACTAATGTGTAAATTAAGGGGAAAAGTTCTGTGTTGATTAAAAGCTACTTAATTTGTTAATTAAGGGCTTTTTATGGAGTAAAAGAAAAAAACTTTACAAAATAGCATAAATTCTCACATTCTTTTAAAGATACCTGTAAAATTAAGAATACCTGCAAAGCTAAAAAATTGTCACTTTTTTTTTTTTTTTTTACCCTTAACTATTAAAATACATTAATTAAAAAGGTACAAAGTCAGGGATGGTTTCCACACCTTAAAAACACCTTAAACTGTGCAGATAATCTATTAAGAAATCCTATATATTATAATCAATGAATTAAAACTCAAATTTGTGTTTACATGGAAAATGAAGGACCTTTATTAAGTAATTAAGGAAAAAGATAGTTATTTATTTATAAAGTTATTTTGTACATTCCAAGGGGATTTTGCCCCTTAAAACATATGATCTATGTGGAAAACCCATTAAATAACTACTTAGTATATTACAGTCCATTAATTTTTTCCATTAAATTGTGGTAAACCTGTTAAACCATGCAGCTAATCCGTTACAAACACCCCTTAAAGTTACATTAAAATGCACTAATTGCATAACTAATGACAGAAGTAATAACTAACAATTAAAAGTAAAATTAAGGGACATTTAAGGTAAAACATTAAAGGATTCAGTTTCATATTGTGTACTTATGCTAATAACTAATGTTAGCATGTTACCCTGACACAGGTAGGCGTGTCAATAGGCATGTTAACTATTAGATGTCAACATGCTTATAATTAGCATGGAACTGTTAGTATGTTAACATGCTAATGTTAGCATATGACACATTCACACCCAGATCTCTGAAAAGACCCACAAAAACATCAACAAGCCTCCATCAATATCATTGTACTGGATTTGTGCTGATGCTAACAGACATGCTAACATGCTAACAAGCGTTACAGACTGGTACTGACTTGATCTGTGAGCTGTAGGAGCCGAAGATGCCGGAGCCGAGAGCTGGAGATTCATATCCGTTCATCCTGCTGCTTCACAGTGGACCGTCAGCTGAAACACGACAACACATGACCACTGTTAATAATAACCATTATTATTATTATTATTATTATTAGCTTGACTCAGAGAGAGAAACTGTTGATGATCTCTGCAGCGTGATGAAGAACAAGTGAAGATATTAATGGAGCGTTTAGAGATCTGATTTCATGCTGAACTCATTTAACACTTCATGCTACGTTAGAGGAACTGGAACGGTATGCAGATAAAAACACAGCATTATATCAAGTCTCTGTGCAGAGAAACAGTACAGAATGATAGTATAATATAATAAAAACTTTAATAGGATGAATAAACATGTATAACTATGTTCACCAGAGCTCTTAGCGCTAGCATGCTAACATTAGCTAGTTAAAGGTCCCATATTGTAAAGAGTGAGATTTTCAGGTCTTTTATATTATAAAGCAGGTTTAAGTGCTTTATAAATACTGTGAAAGTATCAAAACGCTCAAAATACTGAGACACAGCCCGTATTCAGAAATTGCGCATTTGAAACAAGCCGTTAGGATTTCTGTCCATTTGTGATGTCACAAATACACAATATTTAGACCATTACATGGTTTTAATCAAACGTTCTAAATGTGTCCCAGTTTATTTCCTGTTGCAGTGTATGTATATAACATCAGCTGACAGGACGTAAACATGGACCCAAGCTGTTGCCTAGCAACACAGTTCCGTTGAAATGCACCAAAACGGAGCGTTTCAGACAGAGGGTAAATACAGGTATATTCAGACAGACAGTATGAGGAAAATAAAGGGTTTTTTGAACATTAAAGCATGTTCTAGTAGAAACCCAAAATAAAAATATGAACCTGAAAATGAGCACGATATGTCCCCTTTAAAGTTATTGCAGTACATCCTGAATGATGAAGCATCCTCCTTCGTTTGATTTCAAATTATTAAAAAAAAAAAATAAAAAGTAAGTACTGTAGTAAAATAGCAAGAAAGTGGAGAAATATCTTCTTTCTTATTGTTTTTATGTATGCACTTTATTACATTTCTATATATAAATTTTATATAAATCCCAATTATGTTTTGCATTTATTTTGATAAGGTTTAAATTATATTTATGTATTCTCTGTAAGATCTTGTATGTTCTTTAAAATCTTGTGTGTTCAATAAAATAAATTAAAAAGCTGCATACAGGACATTGCAGAGACGTAGTTTGTGTTGCAGAAAAGTTGTGAATTATGATGATTTAATTAATCATAAATAATAAACTGAAGAACGTCTGAACTACATTTCATCCCATAGTTGACATATTTCAGTGTTGACTCAGTGGAACATCTGGTGTATGATCAGTAAATCTGCAGACGTCAGCAGCTTCAGGACACCTAGCTCATCGTCTCTCGTCAATGAATCATTAAACGTTCCTGTCGGACGTCTCATCAGACTCAGATTAAAACACCTCCTCTCACACTGTAGAGTCCTCGGCTGGTATTTATCACTCTGTATGTACAGTGCTGGTCTGCCACCAGTGATTACTTTTCCCAGGACGCCATGTTTAATTCGGCTGGGATGCCATTTTGGACTCTGTAACCATGACAATAGCAGGCAGAAAGGAGGGGGTCATAATATCTGCTGCTATGTGTCCAGGGAGGGGAACCTGTGAGGCCTCGCTGAGGGAGAAATGAGCCCAGGCTGACTACAGTCTGAAGAGGAAACTTTATCGGATCACAGCTTTTAACTCAGAAGGAAGTAGGAAAAATAGATTATAATATACGTATATATATATATATATATATAAAAAAAAAGAGTAGATTGTCAATACACCAATCACGTACCTGTGCAAATTTACAATGTACATAAACATATTCACAGTTTACATAAATCTGTTCTGCAAATAAAAAAGAATATATCATAAGTTTTTATTACTGCAAGAGGAGCAGAAATTTGTATTGCAAATTTACATATTTTAATAAATGCAACACCAGAGTTTATATTTCAAATTGACCCGCGTACGTGATAACTGTACAACTAAAGAAGAGCATGAATAGCAAATCTGCGTATATTGTAAATTTGCATACATATGTTACTGCAATTCAAGAACAGAGTATATCAGAAAAGAAACCTGCGTACTACATGTATAGAATATGTATTTACTTTTACTGTATGTACATAACTGCAACTCTAAGAGAGCATATATCTCAAATTAAAAGGGACTATTTGTAAGAATCAGAAATCGCTTGTTAACAGCAACACCTGTGGCCGTTAACTCAACGAAAGTCAGCGTCGGGCTCGCGCTCGCTCTACATAGATATGAACGAGCATCACTCAAAACAGTGAGCCGACACACGTCAGCTATGACCACAATATCACTCTATATTTCAGCTGCTTGGCAGTAATGTTAGCTGACCAGACCAAGGTCTCTCCATGAATCACTGCTGATCCTAGTGTTGGCTTTTCCTGCCTCAGCCGCCCGACCGCGGCCAGAGGGAACAGGGGAGACACCGGAGTTTTGGTTGGAGACGATAACGTTTCTCTCTGCGGAGCCCCGTCACTTCACAAGACACGGGAAACCTCTGTTGGTCTGGAGGAGCTGCAGCATTTATTTCTGCACAAACGTCCACTGAACATTCACTAGATATTCTCAGAGCTAAACTAACTCTTCTGCAGTGTGGAGTGAGCAGCATGCACGTGAGAGTGGAGCGAAAGAGTGAGAATGAGCACGGTGTGTGAGTGAAGGCAGAGGAGCAGAGTAAATGGTAAATGGACTTGGACTATATAGCGCTTTTCTAGTCTTCCGACCACTCACAGCGCTTTACACTACATGTCAGCATTCACCCATTCACACACACATTCATGATGGCAGAGGCTGCCAAGGTGCCAACTTTGCCCATCAGGATCTAATCTAAATACGCCTTCGGGAGCAATTTGGGGTTAAGTGTCGTGCTCAAGGACACATCGACATGTGACCCAGAGCAGCCGGGGATCGAACCACCTTCCTTCCGATTGATGGACAACCTGCTCTACCCTCTGAGCCACAGCCGCCCTAAGTACAGCAGAGACTCCGGTCCTGGAGACCAAAGCTACGGTCTCCCCCGCGTCCTCCGACCGCGGCCAACACTGTTTAACAGACGGGCTTCACTAGATACAACCAAGAGGTTTTGGTGCTTCACTGTAGTTTGTGTTGGAGTCTGAACAGCGTAGACACATGCGAGCGTGCATGGGACACCGACCCGCAATGGTGTGAGAAGTTACAAACAGTCCCTTTAATGTATATGTGACGGCAACTAAAGAGGGACAGAAATTGTAAATTTGTGTAGATATTGAAAATGTACATACATAAATGTATTCACAATTTACCTAAATATATAACCGCAAAAGCACAGATCGCAAATTTACATACACCAACGACTGCAACTAAAGAATAGCATAAATTGCTAATTTTACATAGCTGAAACTCAAGAATGTATTTTGCAAATCTGTGTATATAGGGCACATATTTACATAACAATTTGCAATATACACAAATTTAGACGTGTAGTAGTGGATATCACAGAAATGTATAGCGACTCTCTCAGAGCGTTTACATTACACACAAACTGATGTTGGTACACGACTGGAACTCTGAGAGCTTCATGACAAGTTTATGAACAAATGTGACGTCAAGTAAAGAAGAACATCAATCACAAATTCCAGTTTGTACTTTACTGAAACTCTTAATTTACTTTATTTTAAAGAAATATTTCAATCTAACATAGAAACATATTTAGGTCCACTAGCGTCGTTGAGACTGTGAGAACAGACAACTGATCAGGATTCTGTTTGTTGAGCTTTAAAGAGATATTGATGTTTCCTCCCAGCTGACCTTTGACTATAAAACATGTCCGACCGTCCTGCAGAGACAGCAGCTCACTTATCAGTCTTCTAGCAGACAGGAGGACGCTTATCTCAGATCAGTTTCCCCTTCTGTCCTCCACTCATTCATTAAATAAAAAGCTGCCGACACTCTGCCCCCATGTTTACCTGCAGCATCATGCACATTCACACTACTCGGATAGTGAAATGTCAGTTGCCGTGACGACACTAAAACAGCCGTGTTTGTGCGACAACCACGCTGAGCGGGGCTGTGAGGCGTTCCCATGGTAACGTGGGCCACCCCACCAGCGAGGAGAGACCGCCAAGTGGAGTCGACGCCAACTGCAGATCTGAGAACAGCCGGCAGAGCCTCCCGCTGACTGCTTCACATAAACGGATCAGAACTCCATTCAGAAAAGAAGCATTGTAAAAGTTGTTTGCTTGTCGTCTTGGTAACGGACCTGACAAAGCATGAATTCAGACTTTTTACTAATCATCACCATTATGTAGTTATTTCAGCATCATTTTGATCTGTTTATTGATATGAAATCACAGCACAATCTGTTCATTTCAGGTTCATACCGCAGTAGCAACGTGTGGCTGCTAGATACAGTCAGTGCAATGACACTATATGTGAATACAACTCGCCGTCGGGTGACCGGTGTTATGAACCCAGGCATGACGGCGTTTGGTTTTCTGACATATCTGGGACTTCAGCAACACGTACAAAGCAGCAGCAGTGGTTATTTATTCCATAGTTGATGGAGGAAATGTTGTTGGTATCTATGGAGACAAGCTCCTCTGTCCGACTTGTGAAAATCCGCTTGATTCTTGGTGTGAACGCGACATTAGAGGTGTTTAACTGCTTCACATAAACAGATCTGAGAGCAGCCAGCAGAGGGTCCCTGCTGCTGTTAAAGCTGTTTACTCTGCAGTTTAATATCCAACCTGATAAGGTGGTGGTAGAGTCACGTGATCCAGTTCACCTCTGATGTCATGCAGAACAAACACTGCAGAGGACAAACTGTTTCTGGACACGTCAGTCAACACATGCACAGACTGAGTTTAATGTGTTAATGTTCAGAAATTCACTTTTTTCTGAAGGGAGATTTGCACAGAAGGAAAACCAAATAACTACTGCAACTAAAACTACATTTACAGTTCTGTTTTCTAAACTCAGCAACTGCTACTCCGTCATTTATTTGACTCATTTGACTGTGCTTACTGTGATTAAACCTCCCTCTTCCTGCACCAAAAAAAACTAAAACTACTGACGGTGACTCCTCTTAAATCTTTGCTTTCCTGTGACGTACAGCACTGGAAGGTTTTACATCTTCAGGATTCCAACATATCAAAAGGGACTTCAGCCAAACAGAGAGAGAGATAAGGCCTCCTTGACATTTAAGGTAGATAATGTCCCTTAATCATGTAGAGTTCAAGTGTTTCTGAATGTTATCTTTCAAAGACCAAAGCATTAGCCGCTTTATGCCTCCCATACTGACTTTAAAAGGACTTTTAACAGTCAGAAGTCTGACAGAGGTTTTGGTCTCAGACTAGAATATTTTCAAAGACTGGGGATGTATCAGGGTCACTATTTAAAGACTAGATTCCTTTAGAGAGTGAGAACCGGGTGTGGTCAGGTAAACGTCCACAACATTTAATAGTTCCTGGTTAGTTAATGTTCCTGTTTTTTCTGAAAGGCAGAAGTCAGTTAAATAATAACTGCAGTTCAAACAAACTGCTGCTGTGTCACTTTAACATCTGATCACTTTATAAAGACACAAAGCTGTAATCTCTCCGTTTGTGTTAATTCACTTCTGCCCGTCTAACTGGGATTTATATATATAAACCTTTGTACCTGTGTTCATGTTACCATTCAAACAAGCAGGTAGAGTGGGGATAATATTCCAGGAAAAAAGAATTTCCAAGATCAAGGTGGTACATTTATGAGAAAATACCTTAAACTATTCTCTGAGATTAAAGTGGTAAATACATGAGAAAAAACTAATTACATTTTCTCTGACAATAAACTCACATATTTACGAGAAAAAAATCTTGGATATTCTCCAAGAATAAAGTGGTAAATTTATGAGAAAGAATTCGTAATATTCAGAGATTAAAATCATAAATTTACGAGGAAAAAAACTCAAATATTCTGGAATTAAAGGAGTAAATTTACGAGGAAAAAAATGAATATTCTGACAATAAATTCACAAATTTGGGAGAAAAATGACAGAATTTTGCATAAATTTGCAAGAAAAGAAAATCATAAATTGTGCTAAACCGTGGTAACACCAGCTGCCGTCTGAATTTGGTTGCTCCTAAAGCAGTGAGCTGAAGGTCCTGAAAGATACATATACATGTTCTCTTTCATGTTATTTGTGTTATTTTATGAACATAAATAAATAAATACTTATATAATTAATATATTTTGCACTGTGTGACTCACGTTACCACGGTGATTGACGGCGGTGTGATGAGATTGATCCAAGCTTGCAAAGTGGAGCGATGTGGTTGCTTGACAAATTTACGACTTTAATCTCTGAAATTCCGATTTTTTCTCTCTTACCATTACCGCCCTCCCCTGGCTCTGTCATTTTTTATTTTTTTAACCCACAATACCCTAATACAACATTGCATGATCTTATTACGCAGCTAAAATTATTATATTAACGCTCATCCTGCTGATTTGATTCTTTAATTTTGTAGTGAATGTTGTCTTGAAAGTCAATGCGCTCTTATTTTGAAATAAAGGTGTAATGAGCTCTCCTGATTGGCTGAAAAACACAGAAATATTCTGATATTTACTGATTCATACAGTTCGTCTTCAGAAGCAAAAGCAGCAACAGAAAGTCTGTTCGTCTCTCAGAGGAAAGTAAAGAGGATTATCTAGAAGATTTACAACACTCACACTCACAGATAATCCCTGAAACCTTCCTCCTCTGGAATAAAAATACTGGAATAAATCCTAAAGATACGGGAATAAATCCATGACACCAGGAACCCTGAAGCATTCACTTCAATTAAAATATTATCTTCTGATTTTATTCTCTGATTATTCTCTGAAATAAACGTCACAATTCTTTATTCTCTCTGCATTAATCCCAAAATTATTCTGACTTTAATTTCAAAAAGAGGAACTATATTCTCAGATTTATTAATTTAACCTCAGGGTAAATTCAGATTCAGAACTTTAATAATAATAATAAATAATATTTTCTCACTCTAATCTCAGACAATTCTCCAAAAACAATGTCTAAATTATCTAAATTATCTATTCACACTGTCCTGAATTTAATCCCAAAATAAATGACTTTAATTTTAAAATGTTTGTATTGATTTGGAGTAGATTTGTCTGAGTTCTCCAGAGAATAAATTCAGAAAGTTATCTAATCCCAAAATAATTTTAATTTCAGTCTAATTTAATTTATGGATTTAATCTCAGATTAAAGTCAGATGTTTTTTTTATATTATTCCAAACTTTCTGACTTCATGTAGCACTAATCCATCTTTCCAGAATAAAATGCCTTTAATTAACACATTTTAACGTCTCTTCAGATACACGTCTGATTTTTAAGGTTAACTCAAATAATAATCTTTATATTTATGAATTAATAAATGTTTCAAAACTCTCCCTGCTGCTCGTATTAATGTGAGCTCAGTAATAATGAGAGCAGCTTCTGCTGTGAGGATTGATTCATTATCCTCCGACTCCCCCGACGGGATCCACATCTCAATTATCTCTCCGACTCTAACCTACATACAGACAGGACGCTCTACTGTCACTCTACTGTAACAGAGAGGACACTTTACTGTCGCTTTACTGTAACAGAGAGGACACTCTGTCCATTTACTGTCCCACAGAGGAACTGTAACAGTTTCCCCTGCTTTGCCTGCACTATGTTCAAAAGCTCATCCTTCACAATGTTCTCAAATGATGTCATCAGCAGAGATGTGAGTGCTTCAGGTCTGCAGTCATTTAGTGACTTTGGAGAATTCCGTACAATAACTGAATCCTTCCAAACACAAGGAACCTTATGGAGTTGGAGAGACAACTTGAAAATAAAAATAAAGTAAATATCTGCCAGCTGGTCTGCACAATGTTTGAGGATACGACCCCCCAATCCCATCTGGGCCGGAGCGCTCCCTTTCCTTAACACCCCGAAAAACGTTTCAGGACCTGATCCCTGTCAAAGTGCACAGCGGTCTGTTCAGGATTATTTTTACAATTTGACGACTCCTTGCTAAAATTATGGACATTAAAACGATTATGAAAAATGTTCAGTTCATTTGCGAGGTCAAGATCAGACTTGTCATTCAGGGAGATGACACACTTTTTGCGGCTGCATCCCCATCATGCATTTCACCCCCTCCCAAGCTGGGCGTGACTTTCCAGAGCCGAGTAACTGCTCCACGTTAGGAGGACTTTGCAAGCTTCAGATCCTTTTTTAATTGTTTCTGAAGTTCCCTCTGCCGGGTCACATCACCCAGGTTAAAACAGATATTTTCGCTGTGTGATTGTGTTTTTGATGGATTTGGAGACCAACGGTTTATTGTTTGGATAGATGGAAATTAATTTCCGGGGAATGACCAAGTCCTCACAAAAAGAAATACATGTAGACACAGTCTCAGTCAATTCATCCAAATCCACACAAGCTTCCTTAAATGGTCTGTACAGCTGTATCAGGCCTGGAGGCGCTGTATAGACTCGTCTGACCAAAGCGGACCCAAACGCCGCTCTGGCTTGTTCCTCTTCAGGACCGGTTTGTAAGACGGAACTGAGTAAACAACATTGTGATCTGACATGCCGAGTGGAGCTCTACGGAGGGATCTATATGCTCCCTTCACAGATCTGAAACAAAGGTCCAGACATGTCGTCAGTCGTGTCGGACAAGTGACATACTGGTAAAAATGACCCAAAGACTTTCCTGGTTTGCAGTTATTAAAGTCAAACATAATAAAGTTTGGTGCGTCCGGCGCAATCCCTTGAAGCCGCTGCACTGTTTTAGCCATCGCCCGAGTAGCCATATCAACATTAGCCTTCGGGTGAATGGAAACAAGGGTGACAAACAACTGTTGAAATTCCCTCTGTAAATAAAAGGGACGTAGGGATAAAGACAGTAGTTCGATGTCGGGTGAACACAGTGACGCCCTAACAACCACAATGTTCCACCAAGACACAAGCCTCCGCCGAGTGATTTGCCGGTCACTGTGGAGTCTCTGTCGAGGCAGAATGGTGCTGTAAAGCCCTCGATTTCCAAATCAGACTGTAGATCTGAGTCTTTGAGCCATGTTTCCGTCAAAGCAAGAAGGCAAGCGCTGTTATACTCCGTCAGGAACCTGGTGTTTGCTCAAAGCTCGTCAACTTTGTTGGGAAGTGACTGGACTTTGGCGAGCATCACTGTAGGAGGGGGTATCCTACGGTGGCCCTGTCTCTTGAGTCTTTGACACACACCACCACGTCTCGCCCGTTTCCTCACCCCTGTCGGCTCGGATGTTCAGCTCCGGAAGGCTGCCGAGGGATCCACGGTGCCCAAACCGGAGTGACGGAGAAGCAGGAGGAACTCACGGCCATACTGTAGAGGCCTCCGGAGTTCACAAAGACCACACAGAGTGGCATAGAAGCATTAAAATGAGGAAGAAGTCCATCAACCTAGGGTGAGTCACAGTTGCTTCTGTCACGCACAGGTCAGTTCAAATAAATAGGTGAGTAGTGACGATTAAAGTAGTTAAAAACCACCGCGCACACACACACACACACACACACACACACACACACACACACACAACACACTGCTGCTGCATGTCGCCATTACCAGCGCCAACCAACGCCATCACCAGCTAGGCTAACAGTCTGAGGAGCTCTATTACATCTGCTGACAGTTTGATTTGTTCAGATTACAGATGGAGCTCCATCACCTCTGGCTGTGTTTAATCCATATCCATCAGCTCTGCTATCGACTGTAATCCTGCAGCTGTGGCATTGGACTCAGCAGCACGTGTTCACACCGACGTTCACACCGACGTTAAGGGGTAGTGTTAAAGGGAGAGCATGATAAAGGAGGCCAATAATAATATTAATAATCCATAATAATCCTCAAACTGCTGATGTCTTCATTACAGCCTCTTGTTTATTAGTGTACTTAATATTTGCGTGACGCTGTGTGGTGAAAGCCTATCAGCGTTGAGACTGATCCATCCAAACTCCATTCAGAAAATAAGATTTTTAAAAGTTGTTTGCTTGTCGTCATGGTAACAGAACTGACAAAGCATGAATTCAGATTTTTTTACTAATCAGTATCATTTCGTAGTTATTTCAGCATCATTTTGATCATTTGAGCACAATCTGTTTATTTTGGGTTCATACCGCCGTAGTGACGTGTGGCTGCTAGATACAGTCAGTGTAATGGTACTGTATGTGAATACAACTCGCCGCTGGGTGATGTTATGAACCCAGACACAACGGCGTTTGGTTTCCTGACATATCTGGGACTTCACCAACATGTACAAAGCAGCAGCAGCAGTGGTTATTTCTTCCGTGGTTGATGGAGGAAAAGTTGTTGGTATCTATGGAGACAGGCTCCTCCTCCTCCTCCTCTCCGCCGCGTCCAGAGAGAATGAACACAGATGATGCCGGCGGTCCAACTCACGCCAGTTAAGCGAGGTGATAATTCACTTTGATTTTGTTACCTTTGGACGGAGCCCGGCTAGCCGTTTCCAGTCTTATGCTAAGCTAAGCTAACCAGCTGTAGCTTTATATTTAGGGCACAGACATGAGAGAGGGATCAATCTGAACATGTGACTCTCAGAGAGAAAGAACAAGAGGAGGATCTCACTAAGTGTCCAACTGTTGATTTAAAGCTCTGCAGAACTTCATGTTATTTTCTGCCTTTTTTAGAAAGATGAACTCTGATGTTCTTTAAAAGACTGAAACTAAAAGTGTTTGACCACAGACACAGTAATGACTAACGGTGTCTAAAAGAGAAAGGAACTGTTAATAAAGACATCACTGACCGGCACAGATTCATGTCTCACTAAACAGATGTCAAACAGCAGAGTTTACAACACAGTCTGGTTCAGATCACATTAACAGAGAATCCTGGAGTCAAACGGGTCAGCATGAACTCTCTGGTATTATTTATAGCATCCACGCTTTCAGAAAGACTTTCGGGAAAAGAATTCTCTTTCAAGTGACTGGAAGAAACACTACTACTACTACTACTACTACTACTACTACTACTACTACTACTACTACTACTAACTACTATTATTATTATTACTAGTGACTACTACTGACGGGGAACTGAAACCGTTATATCGCTGTCTTCACAGCCACCAGACTCCATTCATAGAAACAGTAATTTTACCTCTCAGAACAGGGGAGTTGCTGGTCTACCTGTAAAAGGGTCCACTTTCTAATATTTTCTAATATACCTCGCATCTCTCAACAGCAGAAACGATGAAAATAAATAAAAGACTTTTATCTTTGAAAATGTCTGGTAAATTGTATTTTATAAATCTATTAGATTGTTGTCAATAAACCAAAAGAAGCCAAACTAATCCCAGACAGCATCAGTGTTGGATATACAGCAGTATTAACAGTAATAAATATTAAAATGAATAAAAACATTAAACATTGAAATAACAGAGTTTACTGTAATTTTTCCATTTAATTTGGACTTTACTGGATATGAACGGATTTATTTGCTTAATTCAGTCAGATTTTGTGTTGATTTTTTTTATTTTTTGGAAGATTTTATACAGCATGTAACTGTCTTTTATTCTCTTGTTTTTTTTGTTGTCTTTTTTATGCCATCAGTCTGCATTTAATTATTTGCAATTAATCTCAGTGAATATTCAAGTTTTTTTTCTTGTAAATTTGTGAGTTTATTGTCAGAGAATATAAATGTTCTCGTAAATTTACCACTAATCCCAGAGAATATCCAAGGTTTTTCCTCGTTAATTTACGACTTTGATCTCTGAGTTTTAAATCGGAATATTCCCCCCTTGCCCCGGCTCCGTAATTTTTTATTTTTTTATTTTTTTTTTTTTTTACCTACAATGGCACCGATACGCTGTCGTAAGATCCCGATAGCTCGGATGAGTTAAAGCAGGTAAATATTCACATTTTAAGGGAACCAGAGCGAGACTCCATTAACTACCTTAAAAGATGCAGAATAAGAGAATAAATGTATAATAATATGAGCCGTACAGTCACAGATGAAGCCTCAGAGCTCTTACCTGTACGAGTCGTCCACAGGTGAGTCCACGCCGACCGACTGACCGAGTCTCTGAGCTTCATGTGTGACAGATTACGGAGGATCCAGGTCTCTGATCCAGGTCTCTGCAGGACCTGGATTTGCTGCAGCAGCTTGTTGGCGACTTTAAGCCTCTAATTAATGACATGATGACGGACAGGTGGGGGGAGGGGCAGGGGGCGGGGCCTGCAGACCAGCTGACAGGTGACACCTTAAAGCTGCTCAACATGACACGACGACAGATTATCTGACTCATCTACTACAACGTTTCCTACATTCAACTGTTTATAAAAGGTGGTAAATCGATTTATTTTATTACCTGGAGACGCCGCCGCCTCACCGTCAGGGATCAATCAAGTTATTATCTTTAACGACAGCGATAACGCGTCAGACTTTATGACTTTATCTCTGACGGTGGAGCGTCTGTTTCTGTTGAAGGAGGTTAAAGACAATCTGGGTATAGTATAGAAAAATTAAAACACACATGTTATAAATATTTGTTCATATTGGTCTCAGCAGGAGTTTATTTGTGACTTTATGGCTCAAAATGCAGAAGTTTTTCTGAAATATTGAGATTTAGTTTGAGATTTTAATGTCCTATAAAAATAAAAGATTAAACATCATTGACTTTAACTATTTCCTGTTAAAAGTAAAGTTTTATTTAGAAGGTAAATGTGGAAACTCAGTTGTTTCTCCATTAATCTACTCGGTTGTGTGTTGAGATGATTCACAGAAATTAAAAGATTACCAAATTAATTTTATCACTCAGTATCATAAACATTAAGTGTCATAATGGTTCTTTATCAACGTTTATTAGCTAATACAACATCTCTTACAGAAGCTGATCTGGAGTCTGTAGTTCTGCTTTTATTTCTCTCAGAGGAACTACTTTAACTGAAGAAATGAAAACTAAAAACTACATGAAATATTAATTATTTAACGCTTTTTTTGTCCCTTTAAATGTTTGAGTGTGGAAATAGACCCTATTGGCGCATTCACACCGAGAGCCAAGCAAACTTCTCGCGTGGCGTGATTACAAACAAAGATACATGACAATAAATGGATCAAAATGATGCTGAAATAACTACATAATGATGCTGATTAGTAAAAAGTCTAAATTCATGCTTTGTCAGGTCTGTCCGCGAGACGACAAGCAAACAGCTTTTAAAATGCTTGTTTTCTGGATGGAGTTTGGATGGATCGGTACCAGGCTATGCTAACAATGACACGAAACAGACCAAACTCTGTATAGAAACCACAGACCGTCTACGGTAGAAACAACAACGTCGCTGCCGTATTTATGCCTAAATGACTTTATGTTGAGTGTTGATGGAGCAGCTGCATAGCCTGACACTGATCCATCCAGACTCCATTCAGAAAACAAGCATTTTAAAAGTTGTTTGCTTGTTGTCTTGGTAACAGACCTGACAAAGCATGAATTCAAACTTTTTACTAATCAGCATCATTATGTAGTCATTTCAGCATCATTTTGACCCGTTTATTGCGTATAGGTATACAGGTATACAGGTGTACAGTAGAGAAACAGGAAGTGTCTCTAGTGATGAATAATGAGGGGAACTCCTGTGTGACTGTAATATTTACCGACTTAACAGTTTCAAACAACAGAGTTGAATCTGAAACAGAAGCACACTGATAGAAAAGGTCAAATAATTATAAATAAAGATCAGTCTTTGTTAAAGTCAGTAATCATTATTTCAATAAGTATCTACAATTATTTTGCTTCTACTTTTATATTTCTCTCAATCACAGTTTAGCTTTGGTTGATGTTGAAGCTTTTAATATTAAACATCTGTAATAACTGTTGAGTTTTATTAAGACAACAGCAGCAGCGTTTAATCAGTGAGGAAGTGGACGTTCTACTGAATTTATCAGCAAATATCAAACAGGAGGAAGTAGGAATACAAGACTGGAATCATCAGTTATCAGTCGACCTCTGACGGATCAATAAACGCGATGACATCATCACCAGTGACTCTGGTCAACCAGCTCCAGTTTCCAGTTTCCATCCCATAATGCTGCACGGGGCTCCTCCAGCATCACATCACTGTAACACACCTGGCAGGCAGGTACGGTTACATCACCCCGTCGTCAACGGTAACCGCTGACACCACACACAAACAGGACGGGCTCTCCCAGGAGACGCCCCGGCAACCGTCAGTGACATCATCACCATCAACAGTTCACAGGGAAACCCAGAACACACTATAGATTAATCAAAAATTAAAATGAATAATGATTCGGTTTCATCAATGAATCCATCGGTACCAACCATGTCATACTAGCTTGTCATGAAGGAGGTTAAATACAAAACTTACACTAAAATGTTGGCGATTGAAAAACTGTCATGTCCATATTCAAAGGGGTCTCTTGACCTCTGACCTCCAGATATGTGAATGTAAATGGGTTTCTATGGGTACCCACGAGTCTCCCCTTTACAGACATGCCCACTTTATGATAATCACATGTAGAATATATTATAATGTGTATCTTAAACGTTGCATCTTTCTGTAAATATCCTAATTTTAACACTTAATGAAGAAATAATAGTCATATTGTTTTCTTTGTATTTGTCCCTGCAGTTATTTTCCATCTCTGATTGTTATTAAAGAATTTAAAATCATCCCAGCAGAGAGCTGCAGGCCTGGAAACATCTGGAATCATCCAGAAATAGAGTCTCTCTGGAGACCACCAGACTGGAGGAGGTTTCCCATGAAGACCAGAAGAGTCCAGAGACAGAAACCTGATCCAGGACCAGCTGTGGACTTTAATCCCCTTCTATCAGACTCTTAAACTGGGACGAAGCAGCAGAAAAGCAGTCAGATTACACAACGAGGCTGAGAGGTCAAAGGTCCTTCAAGTGTTCAGCTTCAGCACATCTCTAAGAGTCGCACGACCTTTGCCTCCACAGAAAACGGCTGACTGCAGGCTAACGGGGAGCTAACAGGGAGCTGACGGGTAACAGCATTCAAGAAGTAAAACAGCTGACAGGTACTACAGGTACTACAGGAGAGGAGCAACAGGAGATCAAATATGAGATTCAAATTCAGACTTTCACTCAGAATTCTTTTTTTTTTCCACATCCCTAAAATTTACTACGAGTTCAGGTTTTATGAATGAAAATTAAAGAGTTAACCATGCTAGAATTTCAAAACATCAACAGTTAACATTGGGAGGAAGATTTGTCTCAGTTCTTTGACCCAAACAAAGATGGCGACTCAGTAAGCAGTGAGGTCACAGGTCAAATATCCCAACATAGTCACCAAAACTAACTTTCTTCACACTTTATTTCTTTTTAAATCGTCAAAAGAAGTGTTTCCCAGTTTCTTTAAAATTTGCCCAAACTGCCATCAGACCAAACGTCCCCCACCTCCCTCTAAACTAACAATTCATTTCATTATCAATTAATCTAATAATTCATTTCTCAATTAATTACCTTAATTTATTCTAGAAAACATCAAAAAGTAGAAAAATCCTCTATCATAACTTCACAAAATGTAGTTATATCCAACCAACAGTTAAAAATCTAAAATATTTAATTTATTGTCAGATATAATAAAAAAAACAAGCAGCAAATCACCACATCTGAGAAGCAGAAAATAAAATGACTGAAACTATTATATTATTAAATAGTTGATTAATTAGCGTGAAGGCTGCAAATAAATTAAACTGCAGACTGAATCAGGGCTGATTATTTTTATTATTGATTAATCTGCTGATTATTTTCCTGTTTGTCAATTAATTGTTGGTTCTATAATCAGAAAACTGCAAAAATAAAAATACCCATCACAATTCTCTGTTTGACCAGCAAAACATAAAGAAGATGACGAGGAAAAACAGGAAATTCTCACATTTGAGAAGCTGGAACCTGAAAATACAATACGTTTTGTTTAAGGAACGCCCAACATGATTCATCACCAACTATTTTGATAATAGATTAATCTGTTTGAGTAATTTTTTTTTAAGAAAAAAAAAAAAAAAGTCTAAATTGTCTGATTGCAGCTTGTTAAAATGTGAATATTTCCTGGTTTCTTTCCTCCTCTGTGACAGTGAACTGAATCTCTTCGAGACATTTGAGGACGTCATCTGGGTCTTTAGGAAACACTGATCAACATTTTATAGACCAAACAACCAATCGATTAATGGAGGAAATAATCATCAGATTAATTGATAATAAATAAATAATCATTAGCTGCAGGACTACATCCAGGTCAGGGGTCATGACCTCTGTGTGGCTTCAGTTCTGGATGTAAACAGCTGACCATTTCCGGTCGCCATCTTTGTTTGGGTCACCAGAGACACACCTGAAACCAGTAAAATCTTTACCGTTCATCTGACTAAATATTTATCAGACTGACAGAATATTAGAGACTTATAAATAAATTATAAATATCATCACAACCATCTAACTGGGTTCAAACGTGTGATTTTAATGTAAAAGTCTCACATGAGTATAATAATATTAATATTCAGACTGACCATCTCACCTGAGACCTGAACCAGCACTAATTACCTGGACACGTCACAGGAGGGACAACTAATGAGCTGCTGCTTATTAATATCTGTTAACCTTCCTCTTATATATATTATATTATATATATTAATTAATGTGGGTCGTCTTTAAGGGGAATAACAGATTAATGTGTGTTTTTCCCGCTGAAAGCAGGTGAGCTGCTAGCTGAAACCTCCCGGCTAGAGTCAAAGATAACAGGAACCGGTTGTTTAAAAGAGACAAAAGGAGATAACATACTACCGTTTAGACCTTCCGGTAACCCCGCAGGAACAATACCGAGCCGTGCTATCTCTGTCATCCCTGGCAACCGGGCTCCATTCAGGCCAAGCCAAACAAAAGAGCTCCGACACCCACCGGGCGGCCGCGGACACACAGCCGGGGACAGACGCCTGTTGCCCGGCTGCTTCTCTCTCACACACCTGGGCGGCGGCAGCTCGACTGCTTCTTCTCTGTTATCCAGGTGAATTCAGGTGTTTTTATTACACTGCGGGTCAATATGAGACGCGTGGAGCTTCACCTTCACCTTCATTTGTCACAAACACACAATCTGCCAAACTCCATTCAAATGTCTGTCAATTTAAGTTAAACTTGAGTATCATTAATAATAAACGTTGGCTCACACCTGAATGACGTTGATAGGATATGTTTAGAGAACTGCTGGTAATTTCGGCATGAATATAATCCACTATAAGGCTTTCAATTTTAAATAATTAGCTTAGTAAAACTTCACACTCCTCTATCGCCCACCACCACGCAACGTTCATCTCCTCTGAGGAGACGCGAGAAATAGCAGGAGAAGTGGTGATAAAAGTTGAATTTATATTAATATATTGCATGTATGTGTGGTGGATATATGCCGAAGTGAAGATGTGATCCTGACACTTGGTTTAATTGTGTATTGTAGTGTGTATTTGAGTGTAAAGACCTACGCAGTCATTTATTGTATTTTTTCTAATGAGGTCTGGTTGTTCTCGGTTTACACGCTGAGGGCCACCTCTCCTCCTCCAGAGCAGCAGGGAGGATCAAGTTGCTTCGTTTTATGTTTTCTGTTAAATGTTGAACAACGAGCTGATAACATCATGTATTTATATTTATTACCCGGTTTGTTTAAAATGAGCGACGGTGAAAGGAGAGAACAGAGAGGTTTGCTGGCAGAATAGCGGTGTAACGGTAACGGTATCTAGGTGTGTAGAGGGTCATTAACAGCAGCCTACCTGCAGCTTCATCAGATCATCCGGTAGAGAAACATGGCACAAACACCCGGTGATATCTCCGGTACCGGCTGGTTCCCAACAGCTCCTCTGAACTCTTTATATCCGACAGAGAGAGCTGGTTCTCGGGTAGAAGTCTGAGTGGAGCCGCTGATCTCTGCGGTGGTTTGACTCGGTTTAAAACTACAGTTGACTTTGACTCGAGTTAAAAACCAGCAGCAGCATCAACCTGCCCACTGACACCGGGTTAAATTATACCTGCGTCTGGACTGGCAGGCAGCACAGCAGCACTCAACCTGCCGACTGAGACTTATGTGAAGAGATCCCTCTGTGTGGACTGGCAGGCAAGACAGCAGCACTCCTGCGGCCCAATGATACATGGATTAAATGAGCCCTGGGTCTAGACTAGCAGGCAGAACAGCCGCAGTCAGAGGACACGCCCCGTTCACAGTTACACACCAACAGTTACAGTATTCACATCTTACTGTACCTTTAAGTAAAACTATTAATACTACAGAGTAAAACTACTCTGTTACAAGTACAAGTCCTACATTCAGTTAAGTAAAAGTATCAGCATCATAATATACTTAAAGTACCGAAAGTAAAAGTCCTCATTCTGCAGAATAATCTATATTATATTATTGATGCATTAAAGTGTTCATCACTTTAATGTTGCAGCTGGTAAAGGTGGAGCTACTTTTGTGAATTTCCCCCTGAGGATCAATACAATTTTATTACTATAATATTTTTTATTTCATAATGAGACTTTTTAATCAAAACAAACATCCTTTGGATAAAAAGACGTTTTGAAAATAAAAACTGCTGGAATTAAATTGTTTTGCTTTCAGAATAAATACATCAGCTAGAAGGTGTCTGAAGTCTCTAATTAAGAGTTTCCTTCCTGGATCTCTGACTTCATTATTCATTAATCAGAATCATTTAAAAATGAAGATAAAACATGAGGCGGAGGGGTGGAGGAGGTGATCTCCTTCCAGTCAACACTTAGGAAATAATAACCCTCTCTATCTCTAGAGAAGAGGACGCCCCCTGCTGGTCGCTCAGATCATCACACTACACAGGTACTAACAGTCACAGGTGGGAAGTACTTTTACTCATGTGCAGCACTTATATATGGAGGACGGAACCTACCAAAATCAAAAATAAATGAATGAATAAATAACCCCGTAAATAAATAAATAAATATGTAATTAAATGTAGCAAAAATAATATCAAAAAAAAAATGTAGTCATTGATTAATTGACAAAATGTGACATAAATTATATTATATTTTTGTTTTAATTTGCTTCTTTATTTATTTATCTTTGTATTAATTCACTTTTTTATTTACTATTCTGTTTCATTTTCCCTTTTATCGATTTATGTATTTATTTTTGGTAAATTTATTTATTTTTGCATTTATTTTTATATATTATTTATTTTGCATTTTATTTAATATTTATTTTTAAATATATGTATTTATTTATTTATGCATCTTTTAGTTATTTATCGAGTCCTTTATTTATTTTTGATTTTGACAGGTTCCGTCCTCCATAGGGTTAAAGGGACTGTAAGAATCAGAAATGCTTCTTAACAGCGACACCTGTGGCCGTTAAATCAACGAAAGTCAGCGTCAGGCTCGAGCTTCCTCGCTCTAAATAGACATGAACGAGCATCGCTCAAAACAGTGAGGCGACATACGTCAGCTAAAAGCACAATATCACTCTATATTTCAGCTGCTTGGCAGTATTGTTAGCTGACCAGATGAAGGTCTCTCCATGAATCAATGCTGATCCTAGTGTTGGCTTTTCTTGCCTCAGCCTCCCGACCGCAGTCGGAGGGAACAGGGGAGACACCGGCACTGTGAGTGAAGACAGGCAGAGGAGCAGAGGAGCAGAGGAGCAGAGTACAGCAGAGACTCCGGCCCTGGAGACCAAAGCTACGGTCTGCCCCGCGTCCTCCGACCGCAGCCAACACTGTTTTACAATACGGCCTTCACTAGATAGGACTTTGCAGTTTTGGTGAGCACGCATATGTGAGGAGCGCGCATGGGAAACCAACCCGGGTGATTTATACGCGTAAGTTACAAACAGTCCCTTTAAAGGAATGTCAGAAGACATGTTTAATGATTGAAGTAGAGCCTGATCAATCATAAATATTATCAATCAGATATATTGGTAGCTGCTGTATCTGTTCACAGATGAACTAAAAGGTCATTTAGTAACAGAGCTGTTGTTCCTCAGGTATTCCAGCAGAGAGCGCCATGGGATCAACTTCACACACTAAAGGACCATTACACCTAATTTAATATACCTAAACCTAAACATTCAATATACTGAGAGCACACCATGATGACTGAATGACGGTTTGATTTTTAGAGTTTCTTGGAGGACTTTTAGTGAATGAATCAAAGTGAAACTGTAAAAGTGACGGAGGACGTGTGTGTCCCTCCAGAACCAGAGGACATTATACTGTTATACACAGTCATTCAATATACTGACTACATCCTACTCTGGACAGTTGCTGCCTATTTAAACTTCTGAATGTTTTTTTTCTAAGATTTACTGCTCATTTGTATTTGTTTTCAAAGATTTTTCTGTTTCACCAACGTCCACACGTTACCTCCAGTCCTCCAACAGACCAGTTTACTGATCAACTGTCAGTAGAATAAGGATTTAGTTTGGCGATTCTGTGTGAAGTTGATATATGCAGGTAATTCTACAGGTAAACAAAAGACAGGGAGGACTCTGACTGAAATACATCAAATAGAATTAAAAACAGGAGATTGTTCTCCTCTGCAAGTGAAGGAAATGGAGAGAGAAACCTTCAGAGAACAGACTGAGAATCATGGCTGTGTTTCAGCTTTATACACGTTTAATCATCAGATCCGTTTGTCAGTCTGTTTGTTCCGTTTCCTCTCAACCAGCTGCTGCACGAACCTGAACACAACTGGGAGGATCTGAGAGGACCAGTTCAACAACATCATCATCATCATCACCATGACAACCAGCAGCTTCTCCTCCACCAACGAGGCGTTCAAAGACTAAAGAGTCCATCAGTGAAAATGTTCATCGTCCTGTTTGAGTTTGTACCGCAACACACATCGGAGACGTCTTCAGAGCGGACGTTCAACTTCCTGTCGACCTTTGTCAGCTCTGCAGAAAAGCAGGAACTCGATCGCCCGGGTCGACGCGTCCAGAGCCGATGACATCACAGCTGATACCTGAACAGGTGAGCAGACGTCTGCAGCTCGTAGCTGAGATTCAGATTGTCATTCCACAGTAAAACACACTGTGGATTTAGATGAATCCAACGCCAACCCTCCAGACTTCCTGTGATGCGTTCATTGACATCACTTTGAGTCTGTGAGGGGATGAAGATCCTGATTCTGTGACCATCACAAAGTATTTTTATGAATCATTTGAGATATTTAGTGAGATGTGAACAGGTCTGCTGCTTTCATTATCTTCAATTATTATCAAAAATATTGTATTATATTCACATCAAAACATCAACTGAGGAGAGATTTGATTTCTTAGAGGGTTGAAAAACAATTTTTTGCCTGTGAAATTATTAATATTATTATCATCGTTATTAAAATTATTTAGGGCTGTCAATCGATTCAAATATTTAATTGATTAATCGCAAATTAATCACACATTTTTTATCTGTTCAAAATGTACCTTAAAAGGGAGATTTGTCAAGTATTTAATACTCTTATCAACAAGGGAGTGGGCAAATATGCTGCTTTATGCAAATATATGTAAATATTTAACATTCAAAAATCACTTAACACAAAACAATGACAAGTATCGTCCAGAAACCCTCAAGTACTGCATTTAGCATAAAAAACATGCGTTATTATCGTGTTAACTTTGACAGCCCTAAAAAATGTAGATGTTTTGCAGCAGCAGCTGGTGTTTTATCAGAGGGCAGACGTTCACAGATTCACTGAACTTTAGACCACATTAACCCAAATATCTAACAACAGCTGGAAACACGTTCAGGCTTCAGACACCAACAGAGTCCTTCAAGACTTTCGTTTCTATGATTATCAGTCACAAACTCATCAGGAGTCCATTTCCTCTAGAAACTCCTGCAGCTTAAACTCTCACACACTCACTATAAACACACTGTTAGCTTAGCAACATTAAGGCTAAAAACAACCCACAATACATCACTCTCTCTCAGCTCTCCATTCAAAAACAACAGAAAACCTTTCAAACGTAATCTCCAGATAAAAATAGTCTGATATTTGGATCGATACGGTGATGATGTCTGTCTCCAGCTCGACTGCTTCGGTCTGAGCGACCAGTCGGAGCGTGATATCATCGACACGGCGCTCAGTGAGACGAAGCGGACGATGTGTGTTGCATGTTACTCTGAACGTCACTGAAGCGTCAGTAGAGACGAAGCTGCTTCAGTCAGACTCATCCTGACTGAGAGCTCTCTGAAAATGTCTCAGGACCAGGACCAGGACCAGGACCAGGACCAGGACCAGGACCAGGCTCAGGACCAGGATCAGGAGACCTCGATGACCTCCATGCTGCCGGTGAAGCTGGACTGGCTGCCCCCCATGTCCTCTCTGGACCGGCTGTCTGTCCTCCCGTCTCCGAACTCCATCTGGCAGCTGCGTCTCTTCAGCTGCTTCTCGAAGCTGCTCTCTTCGTGCCAGCTCCTCCTCGAGTCACCGCGGTCACCTGTCCTCTGATGGCTGCGCCGCCGCACCGCCTCCAGGCCGTGGCCGCAGCTGTAGGCCGCGAAGCCGCCGCCGCTCAGGATGGCCGAGGTGGAGTAGAAGCGAGTGGAGTCGGAGGACAGGTACCAGCCGCCGGCCAGCGAGGTCGTGGAGACGGTGACGGGGCCCAGCAGGATGTCCGAGTGCCAGCCCTTCAGGGCGCCGCCGGGTCCCGGTTTAGCCAGATGCTGCTGGCTGCGGGAGAGGCCGAACAGGAAGCTGGTGGCGTTCTCCTCCATGCTGCCGCTCCGGTGCAGCGAACAGTTTGGAGCAGCAGGTGGAGGTTTGGAAGCTGGCGGCGGCGGTGCGACTCGCTCCGGCGCGCCGGCCTCCTCCTTGTCGGGGCTCTGCTCCGGCGTGGACTGCTCCGACACCTCCTCCACCGGTGAGAACTGGCACGGCTTACTGGTCGCCTCTTTAAAGCCAGACGGTTTGAAGAACTCGCCGGCGTCCCCTGACCCTCCGTGAGGGACGAACACCCGGTGAGGAGCGCTGCCGCCCGGCTCGCCGTACGACTTGATGTCCAGAGAGAAGGAGCGCTTCAGCCGGGCGCTGTCTTCGGGTCCGTCGGCGAGCTGCAGGCCGCTCAGAGCCTGAGCCAGCAAGCGCTCCTCGGGGGCGTCGGCGAGAACACACGGCAGGGTGAGGGGCTCCAGCAGGGCCAGACCTGGACCCGCCGGGGCCTCCTGATCCAGGTCCTCAGGTTGAACCAGGACCTCGCTGCTGGACTCTGGAGGATGGAGGGACTTCAGTTTGGTCTCGGTATCGGGAGGACTCTTGATCTTCTTCTCAAAGTCCAGCAGCTGACCCAGGAAGTTGAAGTTGGGCGAGATGGTCGGCCTCTTCTCCTTCACAAACCTCAACGACACAAAGACAGGAACCATTAGAGAGGATCATAATGAGGGGCTCTAATTAACAGAGACACTCAGGACACGTTAATTAATGAGGTTAACGAGGACGGACGGAGGACAGGAATGTGGACGATGAACATCAAACAGGAAGCTGAACTCGATGTCAAAGCTGACGTTGTGTAACATCCACTGAGGAAATAGTTTCAGAGGTCACGTAATACATGGAATAAAAACACTGACCCTGGGAGGCTTTAACAAGACATACTCTCAAACTGCATTATGGGAAATGTAGGATTCAGTTTCTCTGGTCTCTGTTCAGATCAGAAAGTCACACAATAACACAAACTAACTAACTGATGGATGCAGCGGTAGACCAGCAACTCTCCTGTTCGGAGAGGTTCAATTATTGGTTTTACTTCTGGTAAAATCACTTCTTTCAGTTATTTCCAAACTGATCACAGCTAACGTTGACTCAGCTAGTGCTAGCATTCACATTATTCAGAACCTTATTGATTAGCTTACCGTGCTAACCTACGTCAGTGCTTGCTGCTAACGGCTGAGTGGACGTTTATATTTAATAAACCTGTCTGTAGTTTCCTGTGTCTCACCTGTAGGCCTCGTCCAGAGACATGTCCATCCTCTTCATGATGTAGGCGATGGCGATAGTGGCGGAGCGGGAGATCCCGGCCAGACAGTGAACCAGGACCCGGGAGTTGGAGGCTTTAGCCTTCTCTGAAACACACACACACACAGAGAGGTTCAGACCGACCTGAGACCAGCTCTTATCTGGACTATCAGGAGTATTTCTCTGATAGATGATCAATATATTCACCTATGAACTCCACGGATCGGTCCAGCCACGGCAGGATCTTCTCACAGAACGAGTCGTTGACAGGAACCCTCAGGAAGTGGGACTCTGGGATGAAGTCCGGTTTGGGGCATGTGTTACTGGCATTCAGGACGTACACGATGTCGTTCTGCTGCATCAGGTCCTGGGAAACACAAAACCAGATCAGGGATCAGGACCTGGTTCTTCTAACGTGATCCTGTTCATCAGAGACCAGGACCAGGTTCCTACAGGCTAACGTGATCTTTGTCCATCAGAGATCAAGATCTGGGGCCAGTTGAGTTTTCTCTGTAAGAATGACACTTCAGGCTTACTTTCTCCTTAGCTGAGGGGTTTACTTAAAGGTGTTGCACAGAATCCCTTAAGAGGTTTCTTTATTTAAGGACAAACTTTAAGGCATTTACTGCCAGCTGGACGTAAACACAGAACCAGAGGTCTGTACTACGAAGCAGGATTTGCGGTTAGCGAGGTAACTTCAGGGTTAACCCTTCAGGGTTTTCAGTCCTACAAAGGTGGATCACTTCTTACCGTGGTAGATCGCCATGGTAACTGATGCTGAACAGCTAACCTGCTCCGGAGTAGGTTATGTTCCAGATAAAAGATCAACTCGTATAAAAGCACCGCCTACTGACCAATCAGAGCTCAGTGCACAGATTGTATGATAATATTAAACAAATATGAAGAAGTTTAAATCATAATCAGACTAAAAGCAACACAGTTTAAACTGACAGATGCAGGAAGGACAGCTGGATTTATGCTGGGGGTGTTTACCACTTTGAATTCTGTTTTTATACTTATTGTTATACTTGCTCTTGAGTCTGTTTCACACCGCTGGAGACGAGCTTAAAGAAGGTTGAAATAGTTATACACACCCCGTATTTATTAATGGACATAATGAGGTGTAACCCATCCAACCATTACATTTCTTAAAGCTATTTATATCTAGACAAATTTATCTGACTTTTGAGTGTTCCGTTAAATTAATAAGTCTGTTAATTTACGCATTCACACATCGGGAGTTTTTTCTTTTGCTAAGTAATATAGACTAATATAGTTTACTCTTCCTTTGTCTGCAAGTCAGTAGACTTGTCCATGTCAGATGCTGCAAACACCTCCCCGTTCATGTGAACGCGCTCATAACCAGACTGACAAACCCTGGGATAATGTATGTTGAACTCGCTTTGTAGTACAGGCCTCTGGTTTCTGAATCAGATCTTTACACGTGAGCATTCAGACAGGGAACCACTGTGACATTCAGGTGTTTTTTTGTTTTTTTTTTCAAGTTATTTTTTGGGGGGCATTTTTAAGCATTTATTGATAGGACAGTGGATAGAGACTTGGAAAGGGGGAGAGAGAGATGACATGCGGAAAGGTCCACAGGCTGGATTCGAACCTGGGTCCACCGCGGCTAGGACTGAGCCTTTGCCATACATAGGCACCCGCTCTACCAACTGAGCTAAACCAGGCGCACACATTCCGGTATTTCAGTAACGATGGTCACATCTAAACTCAACTAAAAGACATAGAATATATCCAACGTGACACTGAAACCTGATGTGAACAGCTGATCTCCGATTATTACCTTGTTGAGGACGTCTCTCTGACAGCCCAGGTACAGGTGAGGCAGGATGCGGGTCGGTCCGGTGTTGGTGACAGGGAGGCAGGGCTGAGACATACAGGAGGGAACCAGACTGGACTTCCCCTCACACAGACCAGGAAACAGGTGGGAGAACCCGGAGAACCCACCTGACAGGAACCAACATATAGACACAGTTATGATCCTCTGTTCTCAGTAGGTGTGTTTACATGAACCCTAATACAGAGGAAACCTCTTCTAGTGATCACGTCTGTCCGGGTCAGATTGATCACTATCAGCAGATCATTATTAGAACTGAAGTTTTGTTGTTGTGCATCATTTCTCCTGCAGATTACCATCTAACTGACATTTGTAGATTTATTACAGGAATACAAAGTAATGAAACGGACCGCTTCGCTATTTACTGGCTCACTTCTTCTGCCTTTTCCCCCACCGAGCGGGAGGCGTTGCCGTTTTTGGCCGGCTCATTGTCACTGCAGCGCGGCCGGTGGTGCATGCAGATGAACGGCTCCCCTCTGCCGCGACTCCTCGCTCGCTCACCTGGTGAGCGGCGCGGTGGGAGATGGGCGCCATTCATCCTCATGTGCTGTTGATGCCGCGGTCCCGAGGAGCCGGTCGGTCAAATGTCATCACTTCATTTTATCCTGTTGGATATTTCTCATTAAATTGTTATAATTAACATATGAATTCTGGAGTTATGATGCCAGAAGCATGTTCTGTGAGGTCACAGTGACCTTTGACCACCAAAATCTAAATCAGTCCAAGAGTCCAGGTGGACGTTTGTGCCAAATTTAATTTATCACAAGAATAGGACGGACGAAAACATAATTCATAAAAAGACTAATTTCCTCAAACAGCTGCTCACTGTGGTTTCTATCAGACCAACAGGAAGAAATAGTGACTTTGTTGGGGACTATTTTCAGTGGCGGATGAATCCACATGTGGTGCTCTAGTCTAGTGTTAGTGTCAGCAGGACAGTGAATAAACTACACTGAGTGTTCATGGTTAATGTTTGATTAAAACTAGTGGAAAAGAACTCCAGTTTTTAACTAGTTTCTCATCTTTAATGATTAAAGTTTATATTTATAAACTTTACTGCTACAGCCTCATATTTAAAGTCAGATTATGATCCTCTTTTCCCTCTAAACTTCCCTCCTGTTAAAGTAAATATTGATGCTCATGTTCCTCATGTACTCACAGCAGATAGCATTAGTTGTTGTGTAACTGTGAAACCTTTGACCGAGTGGTTTTGGTCTTCTTTTTTTTTTTTTTTTTTACATGTGAGGGTGGAGTCGCCAGAGCAGCATGACATCATGGTTACATAACGTAACCCTCAGTGGAAAGAAGGGAGGACGCCTGCAGTCTGCCCGCCTGTCGGTCAAACTAATAAACTGCTTTATCACAAGAGACTGAAACTCTCTGTTCAACAGCAGCAACAAAAAAACACTGGAAAAACACATGGAAGCTGGTTTTAAAAAATATTAATCAACAAGTTTCTTCTATTACCTCAAACTAGTCTCTCTCAAAGGGTGTTTTATAGGACTAATCTGACGCCGACCTTAAACTAAACAACTTTTCAACTGATTTCCCTGTCGCAGAGTTTTTCTAGAGTTGCGTCACGCTGCCGTGATCTTGATCGTTTAGTGTATGAGGTGGTCATAAAACTCAGTCCAAGCTGTCTTAAGTCAGCCTTTTTCTCATCTTCTGATAAAAATCATACAAGTTTTAATATTATCGTAAGTTCAATGACGCGAGCGTTGTCAACAACCAATAGGAGCGCTCTCTCCTGCACCAAACAGGAAGTAGAAAGTAAACATGGAGGAACTATTGGTTGTTGAGAATGTTCACGTCATTGAACTTATGATAATAATAGAATTGTTTGATTTTATCGGCTCTAGAGCGCCGCAACTCTAGAAAACTCTCGGATTTTATTCCAACATTGGAAATATGTCTGCGAGCGTGAAATGGCTAGAGAAGTGGTCTGATGTGAGGTCGGCATCGGTCCTGTGGATGTTTTAACTGGTACTGACCTGAGAGCAGGTGAACGGAGGGGAAGCTCCTCTCCAGTTTCACCAGCAGGACGCTGAGGAAAGACTCAGAGCTGAGAGACGCCGGATCTGAAGAACTCTGATCGTAAACAACCACCTCTTGATCGCCCTGCAGATCCAACTACAACACACAGAGACACAAAGAGACACCTTTAATTCATTATAATATAACGGACGCTTTTATTACAGTTACTCAGATTAAACATTCATGTGATGCTTGTAACTGAGACCCGTCAGAAATGATGGATCTAACTTCCACGATAAGACCTGAGCTGTGGTCTGTCTATAGTGATGTATTAGCCTCTTAGTGTGAAGGTGAAACCCGTCTTCCTCTCAGCGGAGACTAAACCACGATGGTTTGGCGGCATTACAACTCTTCCTCACTCGAGGAAACTCTGCTTTCTCTCCTCACTGCTCACAGAATTAATTACAGCTCATAATCGGACGGAAAATGTTGCCTCAGTAATAAAAAGGAGCCGCCGAGCTTCCTCGAAGCCGTTATTCCAGTTTAACACGACACCACAGAAAGGGAGGAGCGGCCTCCGCTGCTCGCCAACGCTCTTTGTTAAATATAAATATACTGTCGTGAGGTCAAACGCCCACGATCAGAGGAGGTTAGAGAGAGAGCAGAGAAATGGCACACGTCAGATAGAGGGAGGATTTATAAACCACAGAGGGGATCAGGGGGTTATCCTCTAGTAAAATATGAGTTTCCTGAAATCTGATGACTTAAAGAATGACAGCAACTAAATAATAAGTACACTGCAAACACTTTTATGTTTAATACTTTTAATTTTACTATTAATTCTCAGGAAAGAAAACTGAATAATTCACCCCTGAGATGTCGGAGTCACAACTCAGTAAAACCAAAATGTATGTGTATCTATCTAGTCTTCTATTTCATTTTCCACTTTTATTTATTTTAGCATTTATTTTTTAATCATTAAAATGTATTAATTAATTTTATATATATATA